>OMOT01077967.1:0-11135 GCA_900312575.1 Acanthochaenus luetkenii
GAGTAGGAAGAGGTGCGGCCCAGTGTCTGCTCTAATCGCTCCTCAATGGATGAGACAAACAATCCCCTGACCTACTATGATACTGCCAACTGTACTCATCCTCCCATACACACGCAAGCTACTGTAAGTTCAAGTTCATTTATTTATATAGCCCTTTATCACAAGCATGTCTGTCTCAAAGGACTTTACAGAAAATGAGCCAACTAGATCTACCTGAACGTCAATCAGAGGAAATTACAGAATAGTAAAAGACAAACAGAAACAGAATCAAGTACAAGACAAACAAAATCTATTTAGCAAGCCATAGCCCTAACTATTCTACAAGGCCTAAGTTACCCGGCACCACAGCCTTAGACCCTCAATGCTAAGCTGCCCTATCCCACCCACACATACGTACACCCACACAGTGCTTCTAATACGGACATACAAGACACCCACACAACATGTAACAATATATCAATACACAATATAGGTCCAGTCATACTAGTCTGAGTGATGTGCAAAAGCCTCCATACTAGTTGATACAGTCCAGAAAGAAACAAAATAGGCTCAGAGAAAGAAAACAACTCCTAAAGAACTATAGATTTGCTCTGCAAAGCTAAGGAAGCAAAAAGGGGGCCTTCTAGTCCAACATCTTTCATACATACACCCTCTGAAGACGGACAACAAATATGTCAGTCCACAAGCCAGTACAATGCAACTTCCAACAATACAACGCACATAATATAAAAAAAATATCACACAGGTACTTGTGTACAGAGACCCTTTATTAACAAACATTTCCATGCCCAACCAACCAACTGACCAATCAAAGTAACACAAAGACCATCCAGCCACACTCATTTTCAATTATATCAAACAGCAATTATTTTAATGTATACACTGGAAGACTGGGGTACCCCTGTCCCTGGCTAATGTTATGATGATCATCAGATAAGCCTGGTGTGACTTCACCCCCCTCTTTGTACACAACTCATGTCGGGGAGTCATAATAGTGGTTCTATGAAAAAACAAACACACCGTAAGACCTAATCCACGCACACAACAACACAAAAATACATATGTCTAATGGATTATTTAGAATCTGTGACAAATGTGTCCAATCGAGGAAAACAAACAAAATGTAAGTAACACACAAAGAAATGACTGCTGTTACAATCGGCATATCATGGCCATAACTGGGCAATGGGGTACTGCTGAGATAGAGGACTGGTACTGCGTGGACACCATGAAATGTAAGCGGAAGTGGAGTCAATGCATATGTTATGGTAGATGTCTTGAATATAGTTAGTGAATATCCTCATGGTTGGTAATAAAGCATGGCCTTGGCCTACATGACAACAAACCTTTTCAAACAACAGCTCTATGCTTTCTCCAAACTCAAAATGGAAAGCAGGGCATATAATTGTGACAATTCCGAAGAATAGACGTTTTCAAAAAGGCATGGGTGAAAGTGGGGCATCGAGGAATGCCTCAGAGCTAAATCCTAGCCTTTGACCAGGCAGACACACATCAGGCTATCGCTCACAGGGGACTGACAGCAGCTCAGAAAGCAGGGCAGAGCCAGCATCATGAGGCAGCGACACCACCTCTTTCTGTCTAGTTCTCCTGTCCCTCCTCCCCTCCCAGAGCTGCTTTCCTCTTGCCCAGCTGGTCTGGTTTTCACTGCACCAGTTAATCAGGGAGAGGGAGAAAGAGAGCCCAGCACAATCAGTCGCCCGCAGGGAATTAGTCCTGTGCACATGTTAGACAGCCACATGGCCATCCTGCAACAGGGAAATGGGGCACGCACACAAACACCCTGCAACACCAACAAAGGAGCTATAAGCCTAGACATGCACCGCCCACCTCTACCCATCACAAAAATACATTTCTCTCTCCTTTTTAAAAATGGAAGGCAGAGTGAAAATAATATAACAAACCTGAACAACATGCCTAGCTGACCGCATAATTACATTGTTCTGCCTATCAGGAACATGAACAGGGGAAAATTGGGCTAGAAAATAACAAGTTACATTTGCTCAAGTACTTCTGTACTGCTGTACATATAGTACATGTACTGTATGTATTTCTTGTGTTTCATCTGAGCTTTTACAATTTAGGGGAATTAGTGTTTTCCACTCTATTCATTGAAAAAATATGTTACTGACACACAAGCGTCATATTTCTCTGACTGTAATGCAGCCATCAACATCCACTCACTTCACACCAACTGGCTAAGAGGGTCTCAGTGAGTTTGGGGGTGGGGTGGGGAGTGGGACACCTCCGTGTAACTATAAGACAACCTCCCTGTTATACTTAGATGTATGGGGGGTGGTGAGTCAGATCCCAAAAAGCAGCACACAAAGCCTGTCTCGCCAAACTGGCCCCATACAATGAAGGAGTCAGCAGAGAGTTGAGGCCAGAAGTTTGAGCCTTTCCTGTTTGCAGAGATGAGGCAGCCAGGGACACATATGCATTAGAGGCCCCCTCCACGGGCTGCTGATCCTGGCCTGAATGCCCTGCTGAATAGGCCAGAGGCAGTCCATTGTTGACCTGTAGCATCACATTCATCAAACACTCAAGCGGTCAGAATGCCCTCCACACGCAGACACATTGTGCGTACTACAGTTTTGTGTACCAGCTCGACATATGTTCAATATGGCAAATGATGAATGGTTTAATCAAAGGAGGAAGATTTGACATGACAGCATCACAGAGTGAATGCAAAAATGTGTTAAGAATGATGGGAAACAAGTTGGAACATTTATGCAAGTGAGGACAGAAGTCTTACTACTGTGTTATTTGTTGGTATTAATGTTATAGAAGTAGGCTATTTGTAGTATTAATAAATGAGCACACTTAATTGTTTTGTTCAAATGACTAAAGAAGTTAAAAATGACAAAAAGTATACTGCTTTGATTTTCATTATTATTATCAAACATTTTACATCTATTGTTTTCAAACAACCAGTATTTTTCTCCTGGGCTCCATAACTTTAGTGAATGTCAAGAGTTTGAGTGCATCAATTTGGCAAGCAAACCTTCCATTTGGTTCACAGCCTCTATGCTGGGCAATACACTTAAAAATATCAGAAAAACTGGATTTGAGTTTAAGGTCACAAGCTTCACCACTTCATGGACAATATAGACTACACCCTGCCATCTTTTCTCATGAAAGCTGTACTATATAGACATTAATATGGACCTGAGCACCACATTTAAAACTAATAAAGACCCCCTATCATTTTGACCCATGTCACCATTTTAAACCCAACCTGTTCTCACCCCCATCTGTTTGCTCCTGCACCTCCCCCTGCCTTAACATTGTTGTTTTGTGTCAAGAAAGGTGAAAAATGCCCAATAACTGATCTTTAATGGACAACTAATACTGGCACGTATCACATAAACTGCAGTTACAAACAACACGCTATTCCCCTGCTGTCCAATACTGAAACCAATGACTTGGCAGATGACACAAGCAAATTAGCAGGGAAAGTAACAGCAGCAGATATCCACACCAAGGAAATGTGCCATCCAAAAATATATATACAACAAAACATTAAAAAACAAGTTTTTAGGATGTGACTGTAGCTGGAAGCCAATTAAAAGTTTGTATCAGGGTTCCTACATATTTTTGGTTTCAAAATTCCTTTAATTCTTTCTAGACCATAAGGTGAAATCAGTTTTACTGTCGCATTACACAAAATGGCGTAATATATCTGCAGGAGTTTGATAGAGTAGTTGAGGAACATTTTGATGCGACAAGGGTCCCAGTCATTGTTACATGGTATGCGCTTAGCCGGACAGAAATAGTTAACGTGTTGTGCCATGTTACTAAGTGTTTAAATAAAAGCCATTGTTCTGATAAAATAATTTTACAGCAACCATTGCTGATGATACGGCTAAATTAGGAAAGGACTATCCACTAGAGTTGGGCCGGTTTCTGGTTTTACCGGTGTCATCCGGTCTGCGACCTGACTTCATTTTATACACACCGACTATACCGGCATTTGTTATGAGATAATATGGCCCCAAAATATTATTAGCAAAACAAAAACATTTGAATTCTATGCATTACCTTGTATTGCACTACTATACAACGTGATAAATATCACATTTTCATTCATAAACTGAGCACTAGTTGCATCTGTGTGCTACATGAGAAGAGTTTATTAGAAATGCAGGTTGGGATCAAGTTTCACTTACAGATGGTCGGAGGAGCGGGGGAGGGGGAAGCTGTGCTGTCTTGTTCAAAGCCTTAGCAAGCAGTCAGCCTTGCAAGGCTAACAAGGCTAACACCACCAGCAGCTACAGCGGACGAAACTACTCACTACAAACAAAACCACTGAGGAGAATGTTGAGATAGAAATTTACAAACAGGAGACTGAGATTGACGCAGAAGCCAATCCGTTAGACTGGTGGAAAATCAATGAGGCCCGCTTTCCACTGCTATCAAACGTAGCACGCAAGTATTTATGTATTTGTGTGACTAACACTCCATCAGAAAGACTGTTCAGTACAGCAGAAGGTTGTTCCGCCCCAAACGTCTCTTCTGAAGCCGGACAAAGTGGACACGCTTGTGAATCTGTAGCTGTTCATGCCCTGAGGTACCTAGACCTGTGGCACGCAGGCTTTAAATAGCATTTTATATTCTGAAGTGTGAGTACTGAGACAAATGTATGCCTATTTAATTCATTTTTACTATTTCTTTGTTTTGTATTTGACGTTTACATAGATGTGTACAATTTACTCTTTCTAAAAGCCGACACATTTGACAACTTTTTTAAAATTTTGATGCCAATGACGTTTTATTTAACTACTTTTTTTTCTATGTAATAGTTTTTATTTTCTAAAACGTTTAGCCTACCTGTTGCACTAGGCTGGAGCCTTATTTTATTTATTTTGATGTCAAGCACGTTTTGTAAGGAACTGATTAACCAAGACAGAGTATACATCGGTTTTAGACTACATTTTTCATGCCTATGCTCTGCATATTGATTATAATCAGTTTGTTTTAGTGGCCATGTTTTTAAACTTTGAGTATTGCTGTTGCATTTAACATGGTAAACGTTGTCAAATAATTATTTAATGTTTGTGTTAAGGAATAAAAAACGATGTGTCACACTTGGGTGTCTTCTGTGTTTTTGTGCGAGTGTGCCATCTTGTGGCGAGAAGTCGATATTACTGGTGTAAGCCGGTATTGGCCCCAAAAATTTTCTTACACCGTCCCAAGCCTACTATCCACTAAGGATGGGCGGATCGAAACTGTGGTATCGATACTTCAATACTCATTTGTATTCCTTTTGAAAATGTTTAATCCAAAATGCAGTTGCGTCATTCTCATGTCCCTCTGCACTTTCGTAGCACATAATATGTTTCTGCCGATGAACAGCAACAGATTTGAGGCCAGGTGTGTTTAGTCTCCAAGAAGTAAGAAAGCAGTCATGAAGGGGCTTTAGTTTCATGGACTTTACAGTTTACAATGTCCAGAGGTTTTACAAGCAATTTACAGCATTAGTTCTCTGAGAATCTCTTTCATATCCAAGCAAAATTCGTATTGTAACCGAAATATCCCTAACCGAATCGATATTGAATCAAAATGGAAATCGAATCGGGACCTTGTGAATCGGAATCAAATCGATTCAGAAAATCAGTGGCGATACCCAGCCCTAAACGACATCACGATTGTGAGCCTTCATTCAACAAAACTGCATCTCAGAACTCCTCTCCACCAATCAAAAGCCACCCCAAGCAACACCACTACAACATCCACTGCAGGAATCACACCAAGACACTCAGTTGTAATACCAGACCTGTCATCCAGCACATCAAATGTCTGAACTATTGGTTAATTTATCATATCTGAAAATGACTGACTTTATTAGCTGACAGTCCAGAACAAAGGGGTTCAGAGTCTTGCTTAATTACACTTCAACAGGAGACAGGGCTGTTGCGGGGATTTAACCTGTAACCCTTTGTTATAGGATGGTCTCTCTAACCACAAGGCCATCTTGATGCAGCAAGGCAGTTTCAGACTGTGATTTCAGTGATCCAGCCCAGACAAAACAAGCTCGATAAATGTTAAAAACTGCTTAGATGGCACTTGTCAGCATGTCTTGTCATTCATGTATGCAGTTTGACATGGTCAATTACCAACAATTCCTGCATTTATGAGAACCCAAATGGTCAAATAATGCTCAACTCAAAATCAGAAATTTCAGAATTGTTTGGCTTAGGTCTATGACTTGAATAGACAGTGAGACATTGTGGTGAGCAGATGGTGTTGTCGAGCCCTGAATTAACGTTAGCCGTCACTTCAAACTCCGGTCTTAAAATAATGTTTAGATGTTTGTAATGCATTTTATGATGTCTGATTGTTGTATTTTTTTTATGTTTTTATTGTCATTAAAGTGGCAGTCGGGTGACGATAATTACATTTTAAAGAATCTATTTAGTTTTCTGCATCGATGCAGAATCGTTAAAGGAAGAATCGTGATGCATCTAAGAATCGATTTTCCCTCCACCCCTAGTCTGAAGGGCTACGTGACCTGTGCATGAGGCAGCATAGAGGCGACGTCATCAGCGACGTAGCATTAGCTGTAGCTCCCAGCTCCCTAAAGCTGCATTTTGGGAAAACTGGAACTTTGATGGGATTGTCGTCATGATACCAAGGCCAAGGAAAGTGGGTGAAAGTTTGAGCCACCACGGAGCAGATGTTTGGAATCTGCACGCTACAACACATTGCAGGTATGTAGTTTAGTATGCCGGCATCTGGGACACTAGTAATGGCACGTCAGAATCAAAGCCATCTAGCGTCCCTCTGGGTTATCTTTTTAATACAAAGCATGTTTTAGACTGACAGTTACCTATCCATACATTTAATTAGCTAGTTTTCTATTTATGCATGCGTGTTTGAGGAATTGGAAGATAAACTCCAGTGAAAGTGCACCTGTATGTACCGTAATACAAAACAAATGTTACGTATCAGTATAGGAACTATGGGGCTCTGTGGCCTAGATATGCCTGATATAAGTTTTAAATATTGAGGTATTCAACAAACCTCTCAAATCTACATGTTTACTAGTAATACATCTATGCATGTTTTATTCTCAGATACTATAACTATTTGTATGTTATCCCAAGTGCAATAGTCTTGACAGTGTTGTAGTGATCCTATCACCCAGGACTATACCTTGAACACCAAATGTTTGTTTTTTCAACAAAATAGTACTTGTCAAATTAATAGCGACCACTGTAGTGAATACTAACCAATAACTATGGATAGATAACATATCATGTACATCCCAAATATTCAGTGAGGCTATACCTCAATGTTTTAACCAACTTGAGGGATTCCCCCTACAGAGCCCCACATAGGCTACAACTATATTCGGCTATAAGGTGAAAGTTGGCACCTCGCCCGAGTGCAGTCTAGTTTTGTTCTGCTTTTAGGCTACAGCCACAGCACAACACATCTGCAGTTCTCAAGCAAGTGTGATAGACTTCACGGCCTTACTGACCAGACTTGCTTCATCACCATAGCAATTAACCCTTAAAAATTCCATAATCGCAATTGTATGCTGTACTAGCCAAATTACCACGGCAAACAGTGGAATGACCGTTCTATCCATTTTATTTATGTGGTTGAATCTAACATAAAAATGTAACAATTGAGCATGTAACTGTCTCACTCTTTGTGCTTCCTTCCTGGAGTGTTACAAACTACAGTCTTTAAATCAATACTCCTAATTTTATATTTTCATAGTTTTGCATCCATTTTCTGGCCTTTAACACGAGTTACACCTGTGAGTGAGAGCTTTGTTTTCAGGACGTCAAGTTTGACAGGAGAGCATGTGGGAGGTGTTTGACTACTGGGGCAAATTCAGTTGGTGAGAAAATAGCAAACTATCCACTGTACTTTGTGATGCCACAGACCAGGTGATGTGACTGATTAGCACACCTTCAACCAGAGAGGAGGAGCTAATCAGTGATATCAGCTGCTTTAATCTTTGGTTGGAATGAAAATCTGCATACTCTTTGCCCTCCATGGCACATGCTTTGAGACCAATGGCTTAGGGTTACTGATATGGTTCACTGCAGCACAATGAATCTGTGAATAGCAGTAATTCAAAAAAAGCTTGTTCGGGAGAGATTTTGAGCATCAGCACTACGGGGGGGCCCACATTCACATTCCCTTTCCATTGTTGACTGCTATCCATCTAGCCAGCCATCCAGCGAGCTAACAAGCCAGCCATTCCTCATCCATCTACAGTCACAACCTATTGTCTCACCATCATGAGGCTTTACAGCCGTTTTTAACCCATGGATATGAATACAATAAGTTGGTATACTCTGAGTGGGATGTTATACAATTATAATCAAAAATAAACACTTGGGTTTTTATATGTAGTTTTCCAGATTATTTTGGCAGACGTTCCTCCTGGGAGAGCTAGAATTCTATTTTTTGTATAGCCAATTATATATTCAATGCAAGATTCAATATATAATTTTAAACTAAAATAATCGATAGTTGCAGCCCTCAAGTCTGGTAACATGTCATTTTTTAAAGAATACATGGTCCTTTTGTACTTGCTTTGAGAAATTACAGACAAGAAACAACTGTACGTTATTCTGTAGCCATGACTCTGTCATGCTACATTTCACTTTATCAATGTAATTATGAGGATGGGGTCTCCAAAATGTAGTGATGAATACAATAACTGCACAATAGCCCATAAGTGCACTGAAAATGTTACCATGCACAATCCATGGTGTTATTTTCCCTGTAATTCCAATACCATTCAATGTATTCATCACATCCATCTAACAATAGCAGGCCTCTGCTGCCAGATTTCAGCCGCAGCTCCAATGGGATTTTGTTAGTGTAATGTATGCCAGTGCTCTGCGTGCATCACATCAACAATGAACAGGGAGGGAAAGCCACCATGTCGCCCTCTGGTGGTACCATTCAAAGCTCAGTGAGAGAAGACCCGACTTCTCTATATTATCTAAATTATAAGATTATATCTCCATATGAAAAAACACTTATTTTATCAACTATTATACGTTAAGGTTTATTTATATACATAATGTATTACGTTTGTTATATATAATGTATTAAACTTCATTCAAATTATTCGACAAAGTATTATTTTTTGCAGGGGTGCTACTTGAAATTGTACCTTTTTAACTGTGTAAGTCTGGTAATATTTATTGTTCATGGATTCATTCAAACCAAATTTGAGGAGAAAGAGGCAACTCATTTACTTAGCCATCATGCTGCCTTGTTGACTTCCTTTATTTGTGAACAAATAAATACATTCAATTGATGTTGACATGAAAGCAGTCAAATAAAACTTGTGACTGCATTAGTAGGGGCTGGTAGCTGTGGTTTCTAATCCAGGGGCCTCATTTATCAAAGCGTGCATAGAACAAGTCCTAAATCTGTGCGTAAGAACTGCCAGTAAGCACAATAAAATGTGTATTTATCAACCGTGCATACGCACAGCTGTGCGCAGTACACAATGATAAATCCCACACGACCAGGCTCATTTACATAAAGAAACCCCCCAAATTAGCCATATATGGTACAACTTCCCCTTTAAAATGCACCAGCTTGCAGACAATATGGAGCATGAGAAAAAGTCCAAGATGAGGAACTTCACCGACAGTGAAATATAAATACTGTTAAATGAAATAGAGCTAAATCAAAAAATATTATTTGGCAATTTCACAAGTGGTTTGTCCAAGAAGAAGAAGAAGCATATGGCACTGGGGTCAAGTGACACATGCAGTCAATGCTGTGTCAACTGCCATGAGAACTGTGGCAGATGGGAAAAATAAATGGTTTGATCTTAAAGGAACAGCTAAAGAAAGACTCAGCCCACAAAAGGGACATCGGTGCCACAGAGTGGAAAGGACTTGAGTGTGCATGGGGATGGCATTGGTGCACTTTGTTGCGGTCCTTGAAAACGCGCTCCCTGCGCAACGCTGCATGTGCCAAATCTTCAAGCATCCTCCCAATCAAAAGGTGCATCTTATATGATTGTACTTTATGTTTAGTCTAAATCAGAAAAGCAAGCAAATCCTGTGAGCATTTGTGAAGCTGTAACCAGCAAATGTTTGGTACCACTAAAACTATTGATTATCGAAATTATAAATGATTAATCGACTAATCGTTTCAGTACTAGTCACAGGTTTGATCCTTGTAACAGCCATATGTCCTACCAAAAAAAAAACTGAACCACTTCCTGTTCCAAAGTAAGTTTATCTGGATCAGGGCATCAGCTAAATACCATAAATGTCGTTTTTTGTTTCACCCAGTTTGACAATTTGATCACCTTACATTTTTGTTCTCCAGTGTCTCTCATCCATGCACCTCTTCCCTGCTTGCTCTCATTGCTTTCACAAAAACATAACAAAGAAATCCCTCTTTGGCGTGTGAAGACGAGCCTTTATCAGTAATGACCACTCCTCTCCATCATGACAACAACTAAGTTTAGTTGCCAGGTGTGCTATACAAAAAGCGGATTTTCCAATAGCTTGATTTCTAACAATAAATGTCCCACTGCAATGCCTCGTCCCTGGGCCATGGAACATGGAACCCGCTCTACACGTGGGAGACAGCGACGTCAGCTCTCAATCAGGCTACTTCAAGGAGCACAATTGGAGACACACGACTGCTTACTTGCCCGTTAGGAACATGGCGCGGTCACACTTTTCCATAATAAGCTGTTAAATAAACGAGCTTTGTTTTCCATCGTCCTCGGCAGGAAAGGAACCACCTTTACATACTTCCACCTGACGCACTCGTGCCGTGACAGCCGAGGCCATGCACGCAGCAAACCTCCGTCCTATCACAACACGACCCAACACAGCCCACCATGTCGACCATATCAACGCTGATACAAGATGCCGGCACCGTCACCACGTCTCGGTAGAGATACGCAACAGCAACCAACGAGGTATTCCGGTTAATAGCTGACGTTCTACATCACAGACCCACCGGCTCGGCGTACACGCAGATAAAAAATGTGGCTGCTTGTTTTTGACGTCGACTCGGAACAAAGGCAAAGACACGGAGAGGGGAGATGGTTCCCACTGCCGGTTAACCGCCGTGAGGCGTCGCGGTCAGCCACACGTTCCAACGGGAGA
>OMOT01077969.1:0-22753 GCA_900312575.1 Acanthochaenus luetkenii
CCACGTGACTACGGCTTTTTTCTCTCACTGGAATAATGACAGAGAAAGCGAAGAAAATAAACTAAATAGAGGCGGACCTGATTGAATTTTGTTCAGGCTGTTGGTCCTTTTTATTGAATACTACATCACTTTTAACATCGCGATGGATTTCCTCCCACAGTCCAAAGACATGAGTTTGTGTGTAGTATGGTATATGATGTAATTAGTATATGTTGTGGTATGTCTACGGTATATGATGGTGTGTAAGTCGCTTTGGATAAAAGCGTCTGCTAAATGCTGTAATGTAATGTAACGTAATGAAATAAAATTCTCGCTGGATCTCAGCTTGTTGTGGAATAGTGTAAGGGAACTGGATGTAGTTCAGGCTCAGATAAATTATGGCATCCAACACTGCTGCATAATCCGGCTCACTGAGGGTTGGGAAATGCTTGATCTATCTCCAATCTCACGTTGAAACGTGTCGGTGGCCCAAAACCCTCAGGGTGGACAGGACGTGGATGTGCACAGGAATGGCTTTGGTGTGGTTAGTTTGTCAGTCCAACGTAGGAACCAAATCATGTCATAACTCAAGCAAACTATGTTTTGGCGAGCGGTATCTACTTACAAGCCACTCTGTGCTTTCAGCAGATAGATCAGCGTCTCTGAAGATGTTATAATGTTGGATAGAAAGCACAGTAGTTGTCTCAGGCCTAATATGGCTGGGCTAACTACCATAATACATTATATGTGGTCCTGTGTAGCTCAATGGGTAGAGCATGACCCTGACACCCAAACATATTAAGGTGAAAGGTTAGGCTCCTCAACTCTGTCCCTAGTGCTGACAACAGTGAAACACACACACACATATACACATTTTTCACATAACGTACTACAACTAAATAAACATCGTAGTAAGAAGATATTGCCTCATCTGTTCTTTATGCTCTGAAAGGGAGAACTTAGCCTACAGAGAGTTGCTCAAATGCACATTTAGTTCCAGGTTGCATTGAGAGATACACACAGTTTTGCCCTAGTTTCCTATCACACTTTTGGCTAGAATGTTTGTCCCCCCAGGCTATGGTTACGTTGTATCATTTTAGCTAATTTTCCACAATATGCTTGATAGTTTCATTCAAATCTGCGGCAAAGGCCTATATTTTCATATTAGTAACTACAAATAAATTAAGATGGTTAAGGTGCTTCTAATAGAGATGACTAAGTGACATGGTTCAGCTAAAGATCCTATGTGGGACACCTCATGGGAATTAGATTGAATGGTCTATCAGTAGAGGGAGGCAAGGTGTTTTACCTTGTGTTCAAGGGGTATTACATTTGGGACTAAGGTGACCTGGGCTGTAAAGTCCGGACCCGGTAGCATCCACCCACAGTAATTGGACTTGTGGGAGTATATCTGGTAACAAACTGAAGTGTGTGTGTGTGTGTGTGTGTGTGTGTTGTGTGTTGGGGGGGTCTGTACATGCAGACAGCGTGAGGGTGAGAAATATGAGAAGGGGCTTATGGTAGGGGAGCAAGGGCCACTATAAAACACAGAGCCAAGAGAGTCAAGGACATTGCCAAGCAACCGTGACACATCTTCTGGTCTACACACAAACACCCGAAGTTGTTTTCTCTAGAATGTGTTGACAGTATTTGCTTGGGTATGTCTAACAACATTTGTCACTCTCAATGAGTGTGGCTACCAATCTGGCTGTCTTAAAAATGCAGAAATCTAGAAATCATTCCACAGACTACATCTCGAGGAGTCAAATATAACACCTGAAATAGTGAGACGTGTCTAGAATTACTTGAGAAAAGCACATTGACTGGAAATGATTATTATTACTGGTATATTTTTTTTGTGGGGCTTTGTTTTCAAGTGGTTTAGGAGTTTAAGTCTTGCTAAAGTCACCCTGATGAAAAATGGGTAAAAATGTTTGCCATTATGTTAAAATGTTGTTCTGTTGGATTCAGCACAGTGTGTTGTGTTGATTTTAGCCCCAGTTAAGTAGATGTAGTATCTGCAAGAGGGACTAGAATATTATGCAGAAATGGGCACAGGATTAGAGGCTTACAATATAGGGGAGGTATAAACATCAAGTCTTCTAGGCCTATCGCACAGGACTGTACACAAGACTATGCACAATCTGAACCCAAGAATTTAATGTAGGCCAGTGCATACTTACTATGCTCCTATATATAACCTAGCATTTGACACAAGTACACACTCAAGTATTTAGCAACACTCCAACAGAGTAGGACACAGATGTTTCCCTATTTGTCCTACAGTGCTGTTCCCCCACCGACCGTGCTCCATCTCGGCATCATCAGCCAATATTTCTTCCCTTCCAGGGGCCTCCCACTACCCCACTATGAATGTAGAAAACAGGCAACAACACAAGCACATTCTCCATTTTGTATTAATAACAGCTGACATATTATTTTCCAAGTGTCAGATTGCATTTCAATCCCCTGCCAGCCTTTTTGAACCTCGCATCAATCTTTATTTTTATTTTCAGAGCCCGCCCCTCCCTTAGTTTTGGTTTGGCCTTGGGTGAAATATCCGGCTACGGCAGTGACAGGTTGTTGGCTCTTTGTTTATGAAATGTCATCGGTCTCGGTAGGGCTCATTAGAGCTGCTGCTCAAAGTTGAGTGATGTCTCTTTTTCACACCTGATCCTGTTTCTTTGTGGAGTCGCGCACAGAACATTCAGGCCCTTGTTGATACTGAGGAGAGAGGAGGGCGGCGGGTGTGTGCGAGTGTACATATGAGTGAGACCAGGGTGTTATCAAAATATTGAGACACCATTACAGTGTTTCAAGTAGATGAGGTAGCCTTGAATAAGTCACATGTACTGTACATGTTGTGTAACTGTTTTGTCAGAGTAAGCTCCACTGTCTGTAGGTCACCTCTAACAGTACTTTGTTTTACCCATAGGCCATATTGGTCAAGTGGGTCTCATTGTATATGTTATAGTGTGTATGTGAATTTTAGTTTGGCAGTGGCAAAATAAATAGAGCTGGACTGTCACATGGTACTGTGGCTCCAGAAGAGTTTTTTCTCATGTTAGCCAGTTACCCAATTTAATTGGTGGTAATTGCCTAATGCTATTTCACCTTCAGGTAACTGACATTTCCATGACATCTAGTACAATACCCATAAACCTAGCTAGCTCCTGACCAATCACAGAGATCAGAAGAGATCTATGTCCTGCTTGTCACTCGCACATAAGGGCTCATTCATAAAACAAAAACTATAATAGCAGCACGCAAAATCTGTGACCCAGTACTTTGACTAATTAATAAATTTACCACAGCTGTGAATACCGTGAAGGAGCCACATTATCGCTGTTATCCTCAGCTGTAGCCTGGTTGACAGCCAATCAAAACCGACATGTTAATTAGGCTTTACATATAACACCTTGTCCACGCCTGTGTGTCAATGCAATGGACCGCATAGATGTGTCACCCTCCTCCTCATGCACTCCTACTGCTGCAGTGGCAGTGTTGGCCATGATAAACTGAATCACATCAGATGGAAACTGGCTTTTATAACCGCAATCAGAGAGGTAATTAAAAGTTGCAAAGCCAGTTTGTAAGTCATATTTATTAAACATTTCCTGTTAATGCCCTGGGACACAATGTAACTTTATCTATTGATTTTAAAATAATGTAAATGTATTTTCATTAATTAACATTGTGTCCTTTTATGAAACGCTTTCACAATATGTAAATGCTCAAATGGGGTGGGAGTACGGGGGAAAACGGTAATGCTAATAACGACCCGGTATTTCATGTTCATGTATGAGAAAACACCCTACCGTGACTGTATCTGCCCCGAACGTCATGCTAAACCTGTTTTATGAATGTGCCCCATAGTGACTGGTTTGAAGCAGATTGTATGTTCACTAACAGCCCTATTGCCCCATTGCCCCTTGAAGACAATAAATAAAGTGTTAGCAGAGGCGAAAATCATTAGAAATCTGGGCATTAGTGTAGTTTGTCATGCTACATTATATGCTATGTAGAGGCTCGGTAATAAATAAACTTGCCAGGCTTATCGGGTCAGGACAAAAGTAATTGAATAACTTAAACAAAACATTGCACCATTGTTGTCACTGTTGAAACTGGAAGAAGCCACAGACATTACTGTCAACAGTGACAACAATGGTGCAAAGTTTTGTTTAAGTTATTACTTATTTTACTTATTTTTGTCCTGACCTTATGAGCCTGGCGACTCATAGACTAGGCACCTTACCGCTTTGTGGCACAAAATGATGCAACTTGTACTCCATTTCCAGGCTAAGGCTGTTACATACAGTCTAGTACCTTTTTTCACTTTTTTTCTTAAATTTCAAAATACAGATTAACTTAGTTTAGCCATTTGTCTTGCCGGTTATATTCTAGAACCGATTTAATGATTGGAGTCATATAGAACCCAGCTATTTTGAAAACATGCTACAAATGAATGGACAAAATACTTTGACAGACCACATGACTTTCAAGCCCTATAGGATAGGGGATATTAAAACCACTATCACCACTTCACATAATGAACATCTTCGATATCGCAAGTAATTATGAGATATGTATCACAATCCTATATTGTGCAACTCTATTGCACAATTGGCAACATTTTTGCAAAGCTAAGTATGTTGTGTGTGTGTGCATTCCAGTGTACAAGTCACCAGAGTATGAGTCACTAGGCTTTGAGCTTACAGTGGAACGCCTGGTTTCCATTGGTTACCCCCAGGAGCTGCTCAGCTTTGTCTACGACCCATCCTTCCCCACCAGGTCAGATCAATCACACACCACCCTAGGGTCGTCATGATGATGATGATGATAGTGGGGGTAGCAAGTAGCAAGTTACTGTATGTGTAGCACTCAGCTCTGTAGCATGAGTGAGTGTAGGATTTGCATTTTTGGCAGTTTACTAACTAAAGAACAGAGCAGAACTAGTTAGTTGGAGGGCTTATCTCATCTCTTATCAGTTTAACCCCTTAACCTTTCAGCCCTCAGTGGATATAGCTTGGCTATTTAACAGGCGCAAGGGATTAGGGGACAAAACCCATCACCGGCTCTTTGCTCAAATTTCAGTTCCACTTGGAATTTGTTTTGTGGGAATTACCTCTTGGTCTATCATGCTAATGCTGAAATGTTGTCTCATAAGATGACTGGTTCACAGATAGCAGTTGAACAGAGTCAAGCTCCATAGAATAGATAAAAGTTAGCCAAGTTTGTGTATTGATGCTTTAGTAAACTTTTTTTATTTTTAATAGTGTTGTGATTTTCCTTCATCCTTCCTACTTTCAGGGGCCTTGTGTTTGATACCATGTATGGAAACCTGTTGAAGGTTGATGGCTATGGCAACATCCTGGTCTGTGTCCATGGATTCAACTTCCTTCGAGGGTGAGTAATCCCAACATTCTCCCCCTGTAATGTGTGGATCTCTGATAATCAATAATATGTCACTTTACTTAATGTTATAATTTGTTATTTTATCACTGTATGTATTATGCACATTCTCAACATATCATGTATGAGCATAAGAAAAAGAATGAAACTTTTCTTCTGTCGCTTATGGTGCCTTGAGCATTATCATGTGCCCCAACACCTAGATTAGCTGATGTTGCTTTGTTTTCTCTCTTCCCAGCCCTGAGATACGTGAGCTGTACCCAAACAAGTTCATCCAGCGAGACGATACAGAGCGCTTTTATATCCTTAACACTCTCTTCAACCTACCAGGTAATGTCACTGAACATAGAGAGGAACAGGGCGGGACCCTTAACGATTCATTAAATCAATAAAGTAGGCTCTTATCCTGAGAATAGTGGCTCAGTGGTTAGCACTGTCACTTCACAGCAAGAAGGTCATGGGTTCGAATCTCCGTCCCGGTCCTTTCTGAGTTTGAATGTTCTCCCCGTGTTTGCGTGGGTTTCCTCCGGGTGCTCCGGTTTCCTCCAACAGTCCAAAGACATGATATGATGTATATGATGTAGTTAGTATATTATGTATATATGACATAGTATATGATGTAGTATATGTAGTATGTATATATGGGGCGGGCGCAAGGTTGAAGGTTCGAGTCCAGATCCTCCTTGGGTAAAAATATTTTTGGTCCCATTGAGCAGGTTGGCGCCTTGCATGGCTGCCTCCACCAATGGTGTATGAATGTGTGTGTGAATGGGTGAATGTGAGGCTAATTGTAAAGCACTTTGGGCGTCTGAAAAATATGGTAAAAAGCGCTATATAAATGCAGTCCATTTACCATTTATATGATGATGTAGTATATATGTAAGTCGCTTCGGATAAAAGCCTTAATGTGAAGTAATTAATACACAGAATAATACATTCAGGCATGGTTAAGGGAGATGCCTCTCCCTACATGTAAAAAAAAAAAAAAAAGGAGGAAAAGACCAGGCTGATCAAGCTCTTTCAATATTGATGACAGTTTCTTTTTTTCTTCTGTTTTCTCCATAGAGACCTATCTCTTTGCCTGCCTAATGGATTTCTTCTCCAACTGTGACAGATATGCAAGGTAACTGATAGGAACTGTTTGTCACACTACTTGTCGTTTAACACATTTCTGGACACGTCATGGTGACATAATGCCAAGACAGTGTCAAGCCAAACAGGGTCGAGAGCAAGCCCTACAGCATGAGAGGGTCCAGTTGTCTCAGCTAATAACCGTAGACAATTATCCTTAAAGGGAAAGCAAATGGCAGTTCAGTCGAAGCATCCTCCTACTTTTCTTTTGCTAGAAAGATGTACTACTAATTTTAAGAACGCATGGATTCTTATCTGAATATGATAGGAATAAAAAGCAATATTTACTAACTATTCAGAGAATGAAATGTTATACTCTTTATTTTATTTTTAAATATCACTCCTAAGGAGATATCGTAGCCTGTTCAATTTGTTAATAATGTAATCTGGAATGGTTGCATGTTCCTTTGTCCTCTGAAACCTGGTTGTTGGTCTTTTAGGGGGAGAAAGCTTTCCTGTTTGGCTGGGGACCCCTCCAACAAGGGAAGGCTATCCCATTTAAAAGCAAACAAAATGTCATGTTTTGGAAATGGTTAACGTTCTGTAAAGATGTGGCCTGTCCGACGGCTGTGTACGTGTGTGTGTCTTTCCTCCACTCCCCCAGCTGTGAAACTGGCTTCAAGAATGGCGACCTCTTCATGTCCTTTAAGAGCATGTTCCAGGATGTCCGTGATGCTGTCGATTGGGTCCACTTCAAGGTAGATACCTTTTTGATTTCTTTGATGTAACCTCTGTTTTGCCAGTAATTAAACTGACATATTGTACAATGTGTTTTCTATACCTTTATTCATCCAGGGATGTTTTGCTGAGCATGTATGCTCTTATTCTGCAACATCCTGCTTCACATACATACAACTATATACATTCATGCCTGGAAGCTACCCAGTACAACCACAGTCTTTCCAGTATAATCACAGTCTTCTACTTTTTGACTGCTGAGCAAGGTCCGCTGGAGATTTAGGTGTCAAGTACCTTAAAACACCCTAAAACACTAACACTGTTAAAAACCGATATTGGTGATGTGTCTTGTATTTTCTAGGTCAATTTTTTGTTGTTGTCCATTTTGTATTTTTCTTATTCCTGCTGATAACTGGCCAATCGTAGATGGTGTGACATCATGTAAAGATATTTCCAGCACAGCCACAATGGAGTTTGATAGCAGAAATGTTTTAAACAATCTAAAACATCAACTGTAAACATCAGGTTTTGGTATCAGTCCCTCAGTAGCAAAGAGGAAGGGCTTCTTTCTAGACTCACAATTTTGTTCTGATGCTTAATAATCATACAGGGAGAAATCTATCGTGGAAGAGGCAGAGATACTAATTTATCCACTGACTGCAGCGTCAATAGACCAGAATGCAATGCAGCCACAAGCCATGTTGCGTTTTGAGTTAGGGCCGTTACTTTTTGTTGACTGGAAAAACACTCACTCCACTATCTCTATTGCTCTCTCCTCCTACATATAACCCTCATCTAAATGCAAAGTTTTCTGGCGGTTGTTGAATGTCATTCTGGGAAATGTAGGAAATCATTAACTGAAGTAGAAGTAGATGAGGCACGTTGAGGGAAAGTGGGTACACCAAAAAAGTAAATTGCAACACATAAATCCTGGAATGCACTGAACATCACAAATTGACGATCGTTACTGAACTGCCACTGTGCTACTGAACTGCCACTGAATGGATTGATTTATATGGATGCTTCTAACTTCAGAAGCTAATGCTTGTGGAGACTCTGTGATTCATTTTTAAGTCTTGCTTTTCAGTTTTTCATCTGAGTTTTACATCTCATGTTGCAGGGCACTCTGAAGGAGAAGACAGTTGAGAACCTGGAGAAATATGTAGTGAGAGATGTAAGTACTTTGTCAGGATGTACTATACTGTAAGTAAATCTTGCAATCATTCAGGACACTACAGGTGTACTGTAGTGGAAAACACATACACACACACACATGCATACTAAATTTACTCAATGTTCTGTAGGGATGCTTCAGACCTCAGAATCTGATGCTTTTGCCGTCTTTCTCCTCCATCCAGGCAAAGCTACCTCTTCTTCTCAGCCGAATGAATGAAGTAGCGAAGGTTTTCTTGGCTACCAACAGTGACTACAAATACACTGATGTGAGTATATACATGCTGTTATTGAGAAACTTCACTATTTGGTATAAAAAAGAATTGGGTCATTTAAAAAGTGCTGTGGTTTGGAGCTTCTAAAATGGATGATGATGGATAAACTAGTCAACATATCTTGTGTAATGTCCTGGGAAACAGCTGCAGAGCCATTACTTACAAATTGTACTAGACTGTGGCACTAACAGCTGTATTAGCTCAAAGCACTGTGGTATTTCATTCAAAGTAATAACTGACAGCCTGTCTATGGGTTATTTTCTCACAGAAAATCATGACCTATCTGTTTGACTTCCCCCATGGCCCGAAGGTGAGACACACCCTTTTGCTCTGTTTGATTGTACTTTGAGATTTGTTGAATGTCCAATTAGTTGAATGTGTAAGACATGTATGTATGTGTATGCTTATGCTTGCGTGCGTTTGATATATTTGTGTGTGTGTGTGTTTGTTTATACCCACTACAGCATGGCACTCCCCACCGGCCGTGGCAGTCCTACTTTGACCTGATCCTAGTGGATGCCAGGAAGCCTTTGTTCTTTGGTGAGGGTACAGTGCTCAGACAAGTCGACACGGTGAGCAGAAACAGAACACACAGCTTTAACACTAACAGGAAAGACTTGAACACCATGTACAGAAGAGTTACTGATAGTTACACAGACAGACTGACACTGTAGCCAAAAACCAGAGGGCCTCCTTAAAGTACTATAATAAGTGAGATTATGGACTGTATATTGAACACTATATACAACACTGATAATATCCTTGAAAGTTAAAGGAATACCCATTTTTTGGTAAAGATTGTGCTGTTTGTCTAGGCTCTCCTTTAAATTGTTCCTGGTGGTGTCTGCACACAGTGTAATTGGAGATATCAGGGCTTGTTCCTCCCTTCAGAAGAAGCCATTTGCTGCCATTCATTTTTGTACAATATGAAAAACAACTTCCACAGACTTTAAAATTGCCCGAGCTACATAATCCATCACAGTACACATGAAGCCTTAATGGTTTAGTTAAAGTTTCTGTTTAATTGTTATTTCATGGAGTTTAGTGTTTTCATATCACTGACCGCATTATGTTATGCTCTACTTACTGTCAATCACCTGACACCCACAGGAAGGAATGGAAGCATCCGCCAGGAAATAATCCCTCAAAAACATGTCTCCTTACAAACTTTATTGTTACACCCATGTCTTCTTATTTGGGGCATCTTTGTTAGCTGGGACAGTTAGTTTTAAGCTATGTTTGACACTATAAAGTTTGTATTTGAAAAACAATGAAAAATTTGTAGCCTAAATATAATAAAAAAAGAAAAGACATATTGCATGCATTGTGTTGACATGACACTGGTATTCTCCTTTACATAACAGATTGGCATTGATGCAGATGGTGCTAGTGCAGAACAGAACCATTTGTCAGATGAGAAACGAAAACGAAGGTTTTTTTTATTTTTATTCCTAGGCTAAAAGGTTCTTAAAATGTGATCTCTATAAGGAAAATGTGTGTTTCTAGCACAAGACTTGGTAGTGCTTTACCTTTTTATTTTATTTTTGTATTGTGCCAAAGTCACTCCCCTTACCAATACCATTTTCTCTCCCTTTCAGAAAACAGGGCGTCTAAAGATAGGAACCTACACAGGACCTCTGCAACATGGCATAGTCTACTCTGGAGGTAAGACTGATGCCTCGTTTATTTTCCATCATTTATTCATTAGCATTTAGTTGTCTACAATGGTTGGGATTGATAAGATTGTATATATTACTTTGATAACTAATGAATTAATATTACCAAGACATAGTACACAACAGACAAACCGATAAATGCACACTTGTATTCACACACATAATCAGACACACACACAAACTTGGATGTGGATACGCATACATGGACATGCACACATCCACAGCCTACTATATGGACCACCTGTGTCCATATTTTGTCCTGTATCTCATTGTCCCATAGGTTCTTCAGACATAGTGTGCGACTTGCTGGGGGCCAAGGGTAAAGACATAGTCTACATCGGGGACCATATCTTCGGCGATATCCTCAAGTCCAAGAAACGTCAAGGCTGGAGGACCTTCCTGGTGATACCTGAGCTGGCCCAGGAGCTGCATGTCTGGACCGACAAGAGCTGTGAGGCTGGATACAGAAACACACACACACAGATAAACATGTGCTTGCACACATAGTCGCATGCAGGAATGTCCACACATTCACACGTACAATTACATTCACTCATGCACTTTTATATTTATTTAGCCTTTATTTATTCAGGTCGTCCCTCTGAGATTGAACAAATCTTTTTCAAGAGGGACCTGACCTAGAAAAGTAGCAACAATGTCAAACCTGCAAGTTCCAGAAAAACATGTGACTAAGTACATTAGAAAAATGTAAAGATTGTATAATTGGTAGGTGCAAAGTCAAAACTCTTGTGTGTGTGTATATATGTACGTGTACATGCACATTCACACACACACACACAATCGTAAAGCATTTTCATACACAGACACATGCCACATACACATGCTGTCATATGGTGACATGGTGTTGCTCTGTTTGTCAATCTGTCTAGTGTTTGTGTCTTAAAGTGGATTGTGTCGAGTGCTCTTTCAAATATGATTAACTGGATCTACTACACATTTGTGAAAACATGGTTGAATATCAACCAGAATTTAACTTTGATTCAAGTGACTTTGTCGGACACACTGATATCACTAGCACAGTAGCTCACAGTACAAACCCCAGCTATGGAAAAGGAAGCATGGACAAGAGCTGGCGCTCTGGTTCGGCTTAGAAGATAAAAACATTGCTGTCTGTGGCCGAGTATTTTACTATCTAATGTCTGTTCACTGGTTAACAAACAAGAGGAGCTGGCTATCATTATAAACAGTACACAGGACATTGCCAACTCAGTACTGTACTTCACCGAGACCTGGCTGAACGCGGGTGTTGCGGACTCAGTGCTACATCAGGAAAGTTTCTCCCTACACTGAGCTGACCACACCCAAGGATTCACACAAGAATAGTGTGTTTCTACGTGAAGCAGAGGTGGTGTACAGATACAAAAACGACACTTACCATTAAATGCAGACCCTTTTACCTGCCAAGAGACTTCACTTCTATCATACTAGTCGCTGTCTACATACCGCCACAAGCAACAGCGACTGAGGTGGCACAGCAGCTAGCGGCTCATATCATGGCAGTTGAAATCTCCTACCCAGACTCGGAGGTGCTGTTACTCTGGGATTTTAACCATGTAAACATGGAGGAGGCATATATGTAGCCTAGCCACCAGGTATGAAGTACTATATCAGTGCTACAGTGTTATTCCCAGTGCTTTTCACGCTGGTCCCCCCTTGGGCAGTCAGACCATAATACTATTCTTCTCATCCGTGTTTATAACCAGAAGCTGAAATCTGTCAAGCCAACAACCAAGGTGGTAAAACCGTGGTCTTCCCAAGCAATAAATACACTTGTGGACTGTTTAGACAGTACTGAATGGTCTGTCTTTAAAGAGTCATGTCATGATCTTGATGAATATACTGATGTGGACACTTCCTATATTAACTTCACTTCCCTCTTCTCATGTGTATTCCATCTAAGTCTGTGGTTACATTCAGCAACAATAAGCCATGGTTTAGCAGAGAGATTAAAAAAGTATGGAGAAACAAGTACAATGCCTTTAAGGATGGAGACAGGGAACTGTATAAAGCTGCCAAATATGAATTTGAGAGAGCTGTCAAAAAAAGCTAAAGCTGAATAAAAGAGCAAGTTAGATAACAAACTCAAGGCCAATGACAGTATGTCAAAGCCTACAACAAATTACTACAGCTGTTTTAGTAGTTGATGATGACCCCATGCTGCCAGACGGTCTCAATTAATTATATTGTTGCTTTGACAACAATCCACCAGGCCTATTAATCTGGCCAGCAGTGTCAATATGAATGAGGTAAGGAACCTGCTGCGTAGTCGGAACAGCAGGAAAGCAGCAGGCCCTGAAATGGTATCTTCTGCTACCCTAAAATGGTGTGCAGATGAACTAGCCTCAGTCTTTATATTTTTAACCGGTCTCTCAAGCAATGCAAAGCACCAGCATGTTTTAAGTCCGCTGTCATTATCCCGGTGTCTAATAAATCTAACATCACTTGCCTGAATGATTACAGACCTGTTTAACCTCTGTAATAATTAAAATGTTTGAACGCCTGGTATGTAAACACCTATCCAATGCAGTTAGTTTAGATCCCTACCAGTTTGCTTACACGGCCAATAGGTGTGTAGAGGATGCTGTGTCTCTGTCTCCATTCCATCCTGCAGGACCTAGAAGCCCCTGCTACCTACACACGGGTTCCCTTTGTTGATTACCGCCCAGCATTTAATACAGTTATACCGACTAAAACAAGGAGTCAATCGTTCTCTGTCAGAGTTTTTTTTACTTTCTACAGAATAGAACACGGGTAGTTAAAATCAACAAGGTTCTCTAAAGCCCTGACCATAAACACTGGTGGTCCTCAAGGCTGCATCCTGTCACCTCTATTGTACTCTATACACAAATGACTGCATTTCACATTGTGACTCTGCAAAACATTGGCCTGGAAATAAAGAGTGGACAGCTTTATGTTCCTTGGAACAACAATCTCCTCCTCTCTGAAATGGGACGACAACAATGGACAATCTCCATCGTCAAGAAAGTCCACCAAATACTTTTTTTCTGCTCCAGCTCAAGAAGTTTGGGGTGTCCAGGAAGGGGTTGCTGCAGTTCTACAGAGCGGTGATAGAAAGTGTGCTAACCTTCTCAATAACTGTGTCCTCGACACCAAGCTCAGGGTTCTGGGCCTGAACACCTCCCTATGCAACTGGATCCTTGACTTCCTGTTGGGCCGATGCCAGGTGGTGAGGATGGGTACCTCCACCTTCTCCCCACTGACCCTCAACACGGGGCCCCCCCCAGGGATGTGTCCTCAGTCGTCTCCTGTACTCCCACGACTGCGTGGCCATGCAGAACTCCAACACGATCATCAAATTTGCAGATGACACGACGGTGGTAGGCCCGATCTCCAACGGCGACGAAACAACCTCAGGTGACTGAAGTTCGGTTATGACCCCACGAGTCCTCAGGTCTTTCTACAACTACACCATTGAAAGCATCCTGACTGGCTGCATCACCGCTTGGTATGGAAACTGCACTGCCCTCAACCGCAAGGCACTACAGAGGGTGGTGCGGACGGCCCAGCGAATTACAGGAGGTGAGCGTCCCTCCCTCCAGGACATCTACACCAGGCGGTATCTGACAAAGACCTGGAGGATCGTCAAGGACTCCTGTCACCCGAGCCATGGACTGTTCTCACTACTACCATCTGCTACCCGGTATCGTAGCATCAGGTCCCGAACCAACAGGCTACGGGACAGCTTTTATCACCAGGCCATCAGCTGCACACCACACCAGTCTGTTGCTTACATTCTCCCATACCCAAACGGCACACATATCTGCACTTTTGCTCATATCACCTTGGCGTGTGCCTGCACTGGTCACAAGAGACATTTCCTGCATACCACTACACAACATATAGACCAGGCATAGGGAACCATGTGCCAAGAGTCTGCAGGTTTTCATTCCAACCAAAGACTACACCAGGTGATTTCACTGATTAGCTCCTCCCTGGTTGAAGGTGTTTTAATCAGTGAAATCAACTGCTGTAGTCATTAGTTGGAATGAAAACCTGCAGACTCTGGACACTCCATGGCACATTGTTGCATATGCCTGATATAGACTGTATACTTTGGATTATTGTACTTTATGTTGTACATTTGTATATTTTGGATCCTTGTAATCTCATATATTATGCGTCTACTGATACTGCTCTTATAATATATTAGATTATATTGTATTGTGTGTGTGTGTGTGTGTATTATTAACACTGCATTGTTGTGGAGTCTTGCACTCAAGAATTTCACTCATCTTTATACCTGTGTAATTGTGATGTGACAATACATTTGATTTGGTTTGGAAACTCCACAGCTCGGCAGAGGAAGCAGCTTGACAAGACTGTGCGCTCAGCCTCTAAAATCATCGGCTGTGAGCTCACCTCCATCTCTGACATCTATGAGACCCGCATCCAGCGTAAAGGACTGAAAATACTTCAAGACTCCGAGCGCCCCTCCAACCCCCTCCTAACACCCCTCCCCTCGGGGAAAAGACTCAGGGCGATCAAAACGAAAACCACTTGTTTCCTCCACAGCACTTACTGTAAGACTATCCAGCTACTGAATGGTTCCCCAATCATACATCAGCATATTATGTCAATTGACAATGTACTTAGAAAATAGTCTTTTCAATGCACCTGTCACTTTACCTTATTATTGCACTAGATCCCCTATTATACCTCTAAGGGGATCTGTTTCTTGGACTTCATTCTCGTACTGTGTGTTTTTCCATGTCTTACATCCACGGACGTATGCACTTTTTTATGAGGTGGGGTGGGAGAGTTAATGTGTCATTTATGTTATGCTTGGTGTCCTTGTTGTTAAATGTGTTCTGTCATGAGCACACAAACACATCCCTGGGTATGGCAATAAAGTATTTAATCTTCAATCATGAATACTATAAAACCGTATCTGTACTATAAACTAAGTTCTTGTCTTTTCCAGCGTTATTCGAGGAACTGCAGGGCCTGGACATTTTCTTGGCAGAGCTCTACAAGTAAGTACCGTGACCTTTAGCCCATTTAATTTTTCTCCTTTCACCATATCCCACCTCCCTCCTCATAACCTGCCCGTACACCAATCCTCCTGCCCTTTGCTCTCTGCAATATCAGCATCTGGCCCTCTATTTGCATGCATGTGTGTGTGTGTTATAGAGAGAACAACAGGGTAAAGTCTAAAGGGTTGGCTCTCGCAGGCAGCCTGATAACTGGGTTCACAGAGGCTTATTTATAACCTGGCACAGCTCCCTGTTGCACCCCCTCTGACGCTCCTTGACACGTTACCTTTCAGCACACTGATGTCAATATGTCTCATGTTCTCATCGTTTTTTCCCCATGCCCTTCCCTAGGCATCTGGACAGCAGTAGTAATGAGAGACCAGACATCAGTGCTATCCAGAGAAGAGTCAAGGTACAGCCTTAAACACCTGTTTATATTGCGATCGGATAACAGGAGACTTGAATACGAGTTTTTAAGACTCCCAGTTTTATGTTGGCCTGGTTATCATGGCATTCCAACTCCCTCTTTTATGTTTGATACAGTTGGTGTCCTCTTTCCCTGTTAAATTATTACCATAGTCTAATCGTTGACAGTAGTCCAAAGATCCACCAACTGTATTCAGACAACCCACCCAGTTCTCGAAAGTCCTACTGTATTAAATGATTTTCCTCTGCTCAAAGACATTTTGGGTGGCAGGGTGGCCTACTGGTTAGAGAGACCATAACATCCTGTCAGTGTCTTTGAACAAGATACTGAACTTTACCTACTCACTCATTGTATGTTGCTTCGGATAAGAGCATCAGCTAAATGCTTGAAGGGTCTTGAAGTAACCTATTACTTTGATCATCCTCTATTGGGGACCAAGGATTGCAACAATATTGACAGGTCTCTGGCGCAGCTTATGGTGGCCTGTAGGGGTCAGAAATATAAATCACATTTTCACAATAGAGATGAGTAAGCTAACTAATTAGAGCAAAGATCCAACAGAAACATCTAGTGAAGAGGTAAAATATCACAATGCAAAATAATACTGCTTTGTCATTTGCTAAGTTTTTTTGGCTTGAGAACAAAATGTGATATTGATTGCTCACTCGTAGCACCGTCCTCCATTTTTGAGTGGTTAGGGGGGTTGGTGGGATGGGGGGCTGTTTTGTTTACAAAACAGAGTACGGGCCGGAAAGTTAGTTTTTGAGAGCCAGAAATCATTGAGTCAATGGTATTAATCAACACCCGCAGATATATTATATTATGGTTAGGGCTAGTAAAAAATATTTTACAAATCAATCAGTAAAAATCACTTGAGAGGGGGATAAATATAACAATAAAAAAATACTATTTCTGGCATGATTTTGAAAATCATAACACTGAAGGAAAGTCATGGAGAGGCACTTTTATATGTTTCAATTCTAAACCTCAGCCATCAACTGGCTGCTTGGCCTTTCTAGTAGAAATTATACCCCTTGGTTAAGTTATGCCCCATCTTAGTTGGAGTTCAATAGACCAAATGTCTTTATCAAATAAAAAATGTTGGTCAGTCTTCAGCAGGCTAACCACAGTGTCTTCTCTGCTCCCCTTTCCCCTTCAGAAAGTGACACATGACATGGACATGTGCTACGGTATGATGGGTAGCCTTTTCCGCAGTGGCTCCAGACAGACTCTGTTTGCCTCCCAAGTGATGCGTTATGCCGACTTGTATGCAGCCTCCTTCATCAACCTGCTTTACTACCCCTTCAGCTACCTCTTCAGAGCTGCACATGTACTGGTGAGTGGGTTGAATCACCCTCAGACTTCTTCACTGGCTTTACTGATTCAAATATTAACATATTGGCTGATGCCAAGTACCAGTCTGGTCCATTACTTTTACTGAATAAATGTAATTTATTAGGGGTCATTAGACATTAGGCTAGGGTCATTGGACAAGAAGGTTTCTGATAAGAAAAAGAAAAGAATGTTTCTCCATTAGAGAGGTGCAACATCTTTTAACATGATCATTTCTGACATGTGACACATGGTGGTGCATGGCCGTTCTTAGTTGATGAATGACTATATATATATATATATATATATATACACACACACATTTGGTTGTCCCTTCTCTGTTTCCCGTTCTCTTATCCCATCCACCTGTCTTCTCTCTCCCTGTCCTTCCTTCTCCCCAGATGCCCCACGAGTCGACGGTGGAACACGCCCATGTGGACATAGATGCAGAGTCACCGCTGGCCACACGCAACCGCTCCCACTGCAGCGACTGCAAGGACCTCGAGTGCAAGCGCAGCCAGCTGACACGCTCCATCAGCGAGATCAAACCTCCCAACCTGTTCCCCCAGACTCCCCAGGAAATCACTCACTGCCACGATGAGGATGATGATGAAGAGGAGGAAGAGTAATGAGCTGGAAATTGGGTGGAGAGCCATGTTCCAGTTTCGGCTTTCTTAGGTTTTCCAGTGAAGTTAGGTAGTGTTCTCTCTCAAGAGGAGGTAGGGAGGAAATCCATCTCCAGTATATGTGTCTGTGTGTGTCTGCACACACACACACACACACACACACACACATATACTGGAGATTTCTGAACAGAAGCATAAAGGACCAAGAGCTAGCGAGATGACTGTCTGAAGACTGTATGCATGCTTGGTCCTCTAAACTCACCTTTTTGTAGTTTGATATTGAAAAGATTTATTATTTTTTGGGGGGAAATAGTTATATTAGTGGACCTTAAGTGGGTGAAACTAAATTGTGTTCTGGATTTATGTTTGTTTGTCCCATCAGGCAGACAGAAAACACACAAAGTAAATGTTCATCTATTTTTCCACTACATTTCTTTAAACTGGTGGTGGACTGAATAGGTGTGGTTACATTTACGTTGTAAACCATCATGTACATGGTCAAAATACTGTAGTTTGAATGTTTAATTTCCACACAGACTAGCCTTGCCAAAACAGTACGCCCATTATGACTATACTGTAACTGTTATCCCACTGAAACGAGAAACATATTTCAGGTGTGGCACTGAAAGAATGTGCACATTATAGTGAACTATTAAAACTATTAGATGGGTTTTTGTGCAACATAGGAACAACGGTCCAATTTTCATCTGTTTTGTTTTGTCTTTTTTTTCTTCTATAAAGGTTAAAAAGTTATAGAGGAATAACTTTGTAATTTGTGTGTATGTAAGGGTGTGTGCTACTGTATGTCTGTTCTCTGCCAAAGTAGACTTGCACAGTAGCATCCTGAATGATTGTAAGCTGAGGATCCATTGTACTAACTGAAGCACAGGTGTTTTGTACATTTGGGGCGCACAAAGCACAACGTCAGATTGTGGATGACTGTGTCTGCGTTCGACAGATCAATACCACAAGAATTTTGTATGAAGTTTGGTTAGAAAAACATACATGCGAGTGACTGATGTTTTGAAATGTGAGCATTGTTACCAAGCAACAATGCGGACAGAGAAACTGTATGCTATGCTGATACTTGAGAATTGCATTTGACTAATTCAGAACATGTTTGGAATATTCTAGGCAGTTCTGTTCAGCTCGAGCCACGTCCGACATCTCGAGGCGTGTGAAGTGATTTTGTCAAGCGTATGCTTTTAAAGCAAGAGCGTGTAATGGGAGCAAGTGGCCTTGGTATGCAAAGGGGAGACTGGGTATTGGTGGCATGTGTGGTGTGGTCTTGTGCATTATAGATGTTTAAAGCTTAGCTGCACCAGGTAATGCAAGTCTTTTGGCTTCAGACGGGGCCAGTCGGACGTCATTAACCTACCTCCTTTAGCGTATCTCCTTGGCTTAGGGGCTAGGAGGGACCGTTTTGATCTGCCTACACAGGGAGGTTGGCCGAGGCTCGGCAGAGGTTGTGATACTGACATGTACAGTATTCTGTATTTGGACTTCTAAACACGGTGAAGAGTCCGCGTCATTGAAGTGTTGAGCTTTGTTACGTTTACTGGTTGTAAAGTGGAACGATGACTTTCAAATTTGAACACTTCACGTTGCGTTGGACTTTGCCGGTCAACAAAACACGAAACATTCTGGCACTTTAAGGTTATTGAACAGATATCCTTGCTACATCTACATATGCCCTTTTAACGCATACGTGTGGAAATACATCCTCTGTGGTGGTATGCAGTAGGTTGTGGGCACGACAAGAGAACTCACCTGACTGAGTGGTTGTTGTTGTTGTTGTTTTTTTTTGGGGGGGGGTCCTTTTTCAATATCCAATTGAAACTATAAGTTAACTGTCATCACTTTGTATTTAGACTTGTCATGCTGTAGTCTTGGATTGGCCTGTTGATTTGGGCCACGAAAGGGAAGGAACATGCGGTCTCCTGTTTGCATAACTTTGGTTTGGGTTGACGAGGAGTGAAGAAGAGGTGAATGAGTCTGTGTACGTTTATCTGCAACTCCTATGTGATGATTTAATGAGTAGAATATAGTAGAGAGAAATATATTAGAGCAGTTCAGTATACTTTTTTATATAGCTGTGAACTATTTGTTTTCTCAGTTTTGATTTAGTTTTTGGGATATAAAACAACTGGATATGCTACTACATGAGGCAGCTGCATTGCTCATAACAAATGGTTGCTTTTTTCTTTTTTTAAGCAGTCCAGTCCAGTACATTGCATATGCATGTGGAAATTCTAAGGTTTGACTAATACAAGCATATCCGTTGTGCCAAGGTTGTTATGGTAAGTTTTGGTTAGACTTCTATGTAGACTGCATCTTTTTTAGCAGATGTCATTTCTACCAAAAAAAATGGCAACCTGTAGACTTGGATAGAAAATGCTGGGGAAATTTGAATAGCATGTTAAGTACCTTAAATAAGAAATGACAATTGTAATCAACGCTGTGGCTTTTTAATTTGATTGTTTTCTAACCTAATGTTTTTAGATAGTGTTGTAAATGACCCTTACCATTTCCATATTCTGGGCATCTTTTGTTTTCTATTTTTCCCACCCAATGACATGTTTGGTTATTTCACAAACCGTTTTATACGATACCACAAGAGATTTGTTGATGCCCAGAATGCATCCACATTAACAGAGGGTGCCAGAACGTGTTAGTCATTACAGTATACTTCTGTTTTCTGCATATCTCCATGTTCTTTGAACGGTTTTTTGTTTCTGTAATTATTCAACACACTGGACATTGGGGAAATTACATTCAAATGTACAATAAAGCAAATATTTCATAATTGATTGTGTGTCTTGTTAATAACATTTTGCTGTTGCATAATTAATGACTTTTAGGAACATTTGTAATGTGCCATGCAGTCATGGATGTATGGCTGTCACGTGTTATGTTCAAAGATAATGTGATACAATCTATGTGATACAATATAAGCCATAATGTCAACTTCACACATTTTCGATTGTGACATTTACTATTTGAAATCCTTCATTGTGATAAGAAATATCAATTTCTAACAGACATTCAACGCAGCTATTGGGAATTTGTCTTCTCCCATACCAACTAGCTATCCTGGGTTCACTGGTCAGGCATGTAAAACCAGACTGTATTCTTTAGCAAGTGACCCTTTATAGGAATGTATGGAATAGATCCTTTGAAAAAGAGGAAACCATAAAACTATACACATGCTAAACCACTATATAATGAACAATGTGCTGATTAGACATATAAATTAATACGACAGAGTTGAGTGACCATATAATTGAACGGTTCCTCAAATCTATACAGTGTTGACACACACACACACACACACGCGTCATGTTTACACTTCAAGAGGGATTGTATGCAGCAACAGCCATTTCCTGACTCAGTATTGTGCCTCATGTCAGCACTGCATAAATGTTCTTTGTGGCCAGTCAGCGGCCTCCTTTCTCGGCCTACTTCGTTGGGAAGTTATTACTTGCTTGTGGGCCTTAACAGCTATTTTCAACCATTTTGGTGAGTATTAGTATTCAGTTTTGGTAAAATGGGTCCAAAGATTATCCAGAGGAAAGCCCTGCAATATATAATGACCTGATTAAAGTACTGTAGGCTGTTGGTAGCCTAAAAGCGGTGAAGCTTTTCTGATTAGCCCACTCAGTAGCCCCCCCCCCCAAAAAAAACAACAACAAAAACAACAACAACAACATCATCTATTTGACTTCACAGGATGTTTTGTTCTGTTTTGTTTGTTTTGTAAAAGGCAGGACCCGGAGTGAAAGCTTTAACCCCACAGTTCTGTAGTAGATCTCACACACTCAGCCACCAACTGTCTTTCTGTTAATCATTCACTTTTTATTGGACCACCAGCTGGATGAGGCAAAGGGAATGTTGCCTTCAGGTTGAAGCAGTGGCATGGAGGCATTAAGGACAGGAGGCATTAAGGACAGGTACAGTAGCAGCACTGGGATGGACAAGAGAGCGTGACATTAAAAACAGGGTGGGGTGTGTGTGTGTGTGTGTGTGTGTGTGTGTGTGTGTGTGTGTGTGTGGTACATAACAGTCTGAGTCACATTTATTTCACCGCCACCAGACTATTGACACTGCATACAATGACCCGTGTAATGGACAGTGCTGTGGCGTGTATAGACATGTGAATTGTCATCAGCTTATCATGCTTCTCGTTCTTATGTCAGGCACTCGGGTCCACTGGGTTGGAAAGCGGCGTCGCTTACAATAACATCATCATTCATCGCTTTATCTCTGGAGTGATGGCACTTACGAGTAAACGGTCAACAACAGCAAAAACAACCGCAAAACATTGTAGGTGTAACACACGTCTGGTTGTACAACAGGGATGGAAGGCTGGCCCGTCCATGTGTGCTCTCAAAAGGCTTGTTCACAGTGGATGTCGCACACGTTTGAGACACATGTGGAAACAGTGACCACCAGTGGTGACAAGTTGCAATAGAATGTCAAAAGAATGATGAATCCCAACTTTAGGACATTGATATTACCAATGAGGTGCCAAGCAAGCTGCCTCAGTATACGTCTGTATGGCCAGTGTCCGTGGAGGATTTGTCAAATATGAATAGCGCTCAAATATGACGAGAGTGCTTGGAACTCAAAACACCTAAATACCGTCGAGGCTCCTACAGACGTGAAGTAAACGGGGTTATTCTATGGTCTGAATCATGTAGCCTACAGGCACATTTTCAAGCATTAGCAAGTGTTTATAAAAGCCATTCCTGTCTTGACCAGGTCGTGTAATAAGCGCAGAGATTATTGTAGCGGGCAAAATGTCATTTCATCGTGGGTTCGGGAAATTGTGAGAGAAATGGACTAAGATGAAAGGAAAACAATTGAAAAGTATTTCTTTAATAGTGGCCTACTTTTATACAATACAGCAGCCAAGAACTTAGTACTATACAAATACTTTAGTTATAAAAGATTTCCTCAGAATTCACTATTATGCTAGAATTATGATCGGCACGTGTTGAAAACAAGCAGAGTGGACGACCTTAGGTCC
>OMOT01077972.1:0-33903 GCA_900312575.1 Acanthochaenus luetkenii
AACTCCCCGGCAACACCAGCCTTAGACCCTCGAGGCAAACAAGGAAAAACCTTATTAGGGGGAAACATTGAAGAAACCTTTGGTTGTCCAAGTCAAAGAGGAATCCCCCACCAGGACGGCTGAGCGAGCAATAGGTGCCGGGACAAACAGTGGAGTGGACAATAACAAAGGCAGTGACAGTGACATAAGGAAACAGATACGGCGATAGAGGCAGAGAGATGGGGCGAGGTTGGTGATGATGTCCACAGAAACAGGGGCTGCGCTCACATATTCACAGCCAGGTAGAAACAGCATCAGAGGTGGGACAATGGCCAGCACCAACAACTGTAGGGGAAAAGGGCAGCACCCGCATCCACTGCCTGGTAGAAGCCCTGCACAGGTGTCTGAGGTGGGGAGAGGACAGACAGACAGACAGACACACATCCACACTCTGGACAGCACTGAGGACTATAGGAGCCGGGGCTGCACCCAACGTCCTGCATGGTGGAACACTGTGCCAGTGTCTGAGGAGGAGAATGACAGGCAGCCATGCACACTCACACAGCCAGGCTAAGCAAGACCCGTACACTCAGATGTGCCTTTGATCACCGTGTCTATTTTTACAGTCTTTCATTGTCGCCACCAAGTAAAACGAATATAACACATAAAGGGATCAATCATTTGCATTATGGAAATCTGTGGGAAAATACAGTCCTGTGTTTCTTACCTGAGACTTATCTCAGATGTTTGACATCAGGCCTGCAAATTAGTGATAGTATTTCCATTGCTGTAACTTGCATGTTTGATTGCATTCAGAACGTCAATGGCTGTTTGACTCTTAACACCCGGCTCATCACGGTGTAATGAAAAGGTTAGGCAAACACAGCACACGGCGTATTTAGGATTTCCATCGTAGTCATAGCACATTTAAACATCATGGATTTTCCCTTGGAATCCAGTTTTCCATTGATTGATGATTTTATGTAGCTGGCACAAAACGACATGCCTCTGTGTTCTGCAGCGCGTGGTAAAGAATGCAGTGACTCGCGTGTTTTCCAACACCAAATGCAGCTTTGCATTTCCAAAGATGCATTTAGTCATACCTCATTTGGTTTGAGGATATTTAACACGCTCAATTAATTTGTCTATGTTTTTTCTGATAATAATAATGATTATTGTCTGTTTCATTCTCAACTAAAATTATTATAGCCTACACAGTACTGCCTTTTTTTTTTTTAAACTGATCTCTCCCGTCTAGTACTCTCCACTTGACTGGTGCGGCTGCACACAATATCACTGAGCGTATCTCCCCACACATTTTGCTGAAAAACAGTGATGTCAAAACTGCCACTGTAAGCCACACTGCTGTGCTAAAGCAGAATAGGCACATGAAAGTGGTCAAGCATGGCATTGTTTTCCTCAATTCTTTGAATTTGGTGGGTTTTACATGATTAACAGGGACTATAGAGCTCAGTTGTGCTCCATCATTTCCAGATTGTGCATTTGTAGATTGATATTTACAGCCTTAAAAAACAGCGTGTGCTTAATATCTTTTAATCTATTGAGGTTATCTATCCTTAGAAGAATAGCAAGCAACCTCCATTCCCAAAAATGTATATCAGTGCATTGATAATAATAATAAAAAAAGCTGTTCTTCTTGAATTAAAGGGGAATGGAAAATCTACCAACTGAAACACAGAGACAAATCATTTATGTTTTGATTTATGTAATATTTGTCCCCCCAAAAGCTTTTCAGTGCATCGCAAGCAAACAGCTGTGCACGAGTTAACTAAAACACAATATCTAAGATGAGTAAAATAGTTACAGTAAACATCTGTGATTTTGGGTTCTAAAAAGGTAAGCCATAATTTCGTGAGACAGCTGTATGACAAAGCAATTGCTCTTTTAGAAAGCAAACAGGCTTATTTCCATCGTAGTTGGACTTGGGAGGAAATTGTAGTCTTTGCCTTTTGGCCACTGGAATGAAATCCTTTCGAGAGAAACTGTAAATCAATTTAATAAACTACACAGGCAGAGGTGCCAACAAAGTTGAAAACCCTAGCAGCAAGGGTGAAAAAACATAATTGGACACTAAAAACAGTAGCATATTCGTCGCTGAAAAGTGAGTGATGAAACAAACATATTTGGACCTAAAAAAACGAAAAGAACTTTGGTGAAGCAGCGTTCTCCTTTCATGCTCCAAAACATTGGAACACTCTGCCTACAGACGTTAAAGACGCACCATCGATTGACATTTTTAAGAGCAAACTGAAAACACACCTCTTTAAGAATGTCTTCAATACGTAATGATTCTACGATTATGTATCAGTACTTGTGTATTACTGTATGAGTACGTGTTATATTGCACTTCTGTTCATATATTTTCAACTCTGGTAAGATGCAGTCTAATTTTATTCATCTTTTTTTCTTTTGTTGTTCTTCTAGTAATGCTTTTGTGTAAAGTTAATTGAATTGCAATAGTTGTATGAAATTTGCTATACAAATACAACTTCATTGACTTGATTGATAGGGCACATTGTCCTTCCATCATCCATCAAATGTTTATTTTACACTATTGCTCATTAATGGTTGGCGAAAACTCTGTAGTGATATCTTAAGTAATTTTCTAGCAATTGTAAATCACTTCAGGGATGATTATTAATCTTGTAGCAATCTTGTTCTCATATTGATCAGGGCTCCTTATTGACAGACTACTACAGTAACTGAGCACTGTGCACAAAAGGATTCAGTGTGTTCTGCTGAATTCAAACAACTTTTAATTAGTATCAACTCTAAAACAACATTTTAAAAATGCTGACCAAGGCTTTGTTACACACTGAGGTTGATTGGAGGCTGGTTTATAAAGTGTTCCTAGACTCTCCACTTGCCCGATGATTGTTTGGGAATTAATAGTGTGTGTAGCTGCTGGGGGTCTTGTCTTATCATTCTTTCTCATTGCTCTAAACTTGTTCATTTGTGGGGTTCATATAAAAGTTGGCAAATAATCACCCATACCACACATACGAGATTTGTAATACAAATGTTGTTCCTCATGATTAGCATTTGTTGTTGTGTTTTCGGCATAAGCAGCCAGATGTGAGAATGTAACAATTGCCAAGTAAACGTGCTTAGGTAACGTAACGCATTATTGAAATTCATGACAGGAAGTTTCAACGATAGGGAGTTTCAACAAACTGAAAAGGAAGAGGACTCAGGTATTTCCTCTTTCGGGTCATGTTTTTTGGTTGGCTCATTGTGCCAATTTTTTGAATGACTCAACCCCACAAGGTGGTTGGCTTTGCTCAATGATCAGCAATAATTGACCCTCTTGATCTCGTGATAATAATATAATAATAATATATAATAATAATAAATCACAAAATGTGTCTATGGTTGCGGATTTAACACAATATGTGTGGACGAGCTGCATTTTTAGGTATTTTATTTATCTTTTTAGAAAATAATATTTATGATATACAGTACCTTGCTAAAGTATTCAGACCCCTTTACTTTCCGTACCTTTTGTTGTGGTATTAAGGTGTTTCAAAATGCATTTATTCAGGATTGTTAGTTCTATGCAAAGCACTCTGTTTTATCAAAGACAAATCAAATCTAAAGAAATGTATGTGAATGTATAAAGTATAAGATAAATCTATTTTGCACAAGTATGAAACTGCTTTACTTTGTTTTTGCTAAAGTGCCACATTAGCAAACATTTGCTCAACATTTCTTTATCTGTATCTCATATTGCATATCTAGATTGCATTTAGCTGTTCTGAACAAGTTCCTTAGAAACTTGTTTTTTATTTATTTTTATTTGCTAACAAATCTGGGACCAGTTCCCTTACCTAGATATCAATGGGACTCTAGGGATTTAGGGTGCAGGCTGGACTCTCCATCACAATACTTAGTCACACTAAAATGACAAATTACTTTTTTGCCTTCATACCATACACATATTTGACAATTTCTGCCAAGAAAATGACCATAATTTTTATATGTACTCTTCATATTTTTACCAATAAAGATAGGGCCCTGATGTGATCCTTTCTTATTGTTACCATGGTAACCACTCAGTGCAGGTGGAAACATGCCCCTCACATATGTCTTGGTAGATATGAGACTTGAAAATTGTTTATATTTTATTTATATGTGTCCATATATTGCTCTTTTTTAAACACTAGCTACAGTTTTTTAAACAAGGCCACACTTGTCAGGAGGCATGTCAGTGCAGTGGACTGTAGCTGTCATTATCAACACACATTTTTCATTTTACAGCGCCATTTCATTTATCTTCCCCCAGATTAAGTGATAAGAGTTTAAAAGTGGTTTTGACATGTAGTTGATGGACGAGAGGTGTCTGAAAGTAGACTTGAACAGGGGTTATTATGTCTGCCCCGGAGATGAAAGCAGCCAATCTTAATTTTGTCTGGGAAACATGTTATATGAAAGTAATATTGCATGAAACTGTATGATGCTGATCATGAAATTAGGAATTGAAAAATAAGAACAACATTGTTTTCTGTCTTGATGCTGAGAGATGCAATGAAAGGGAGAATATTTATAGCTAAACACGATGGGAGAATATAGCTTGTTCCTTACTGCATGTTACATTTCAGTGTGGAAGGCAGACATCAAACTTCACAAACAAGTATCATGAATGGTGCTGATAACCGATAGTGGATAAATCCATATTGATGTCAGTGATTGTGCAGCTCCTTCCATTTCACTAATGTGACATTTCAGGGTAATTTTTGGGCAATAATGGTGCTAAATAGCCAAGCTTGAGCCTCTTTCAATTCAAGCAACTGTGACCCAGTAACATGAAACAACGTGCATTCAGTCCCTGTGATTCAGAGTGCCATAGCAGAAGGGCTCCATTAGGACAGTGAGGCATATAATCCCTTATTAGTGTTTAGAAACATATATTCAATATTATACACATTATTTTGCCACAAAAGCCCAAAATGATCCGTCCTTTGTACTTTTCAAATAAACTGAGCAGGTATCTTAGATTTTATGTAAAGATTCACACATACTACTACTAATACAGTAGCTCAAAATTGATGTATTTACGTCTTTTAGTCTCGTTACAGTAATATAGGGGATTATTCACCAATTCCTATTAGTGGATTGGAGCCTACAGTTCTGTCCAACCCCCACAGCCGTGTGTCTTGCCGTCGTACCTCTGTTGTGCAGTAACAGTAGTAAAGGCTTAAGATATAGATGTTTCACTGTGATCATAGCCTCTCAAAGGGCCTCTCTGTGTTGTTTTGCTTGAATGGCGTTTCTATTTGTGTCTCTTTGGATTGCCACGCGAACAATCCATTACTTGGTCAAATACAATGTTTTAGAAGAGAAGACAAACATCCATATTTAATGATGATGTTTGTTTCCATCTCTCTTTCTCTCTAGAGTGCCATCTCAGCTAGTTTACAGCATGTATGGCATCAGATCATTCAACTCCAACTGCGTTTTTTTATTGGTCAATCTGTGAGATTCTTTGAACGTGAACGTGCTTTAATGTGATTGAGCAATTAACCTGTTAAACTCTAGGAAGAGTGGGATCAATGGCTCACAAATCTGATAAAAGGTGACATAATGATGATAATGATGGTGATAATTCAGTACCTGGAGATTTTTTACAGACTGGAGATTAACAATGTTCTTTGCTTAGTAATAGCTATTACATAGACATCGATATAGCAGAGAGAAGATCAAGTTTTATGACACCACGCATTGATAAAAATGTTTTATGCTACATCTAGAGCATTCAGGGGCCCCCAAAATATAGATTTTAGCAGGACCACACCAAATACATTGCTGTGTAGGCAACCACAGGCTTGAATAAAGGGGTCAAGTATATAATTAAACCATGAGGCAAAATATTTGACCTATTTTACTCATAAAGAAATATCATGCCATCACATACAAAAATTGCAATTGTCATGATACATTGATGATGGGTGATATGTCCAACGAAGTTTGAAATTTTGCAGTACAATTTGCATTCAGTGTTGGTAAAGCTGTATGTACAGTCTATTAGCAATGTTAACATTACATTTTAAACATTCTATCGTCATTCAGCTTTGATAAAAAGGTGCATAATACGTCATATTACCATTTAAATCAATCCATGACCATATTGAAAAAGTTGATTCACGCTCAGTTCGATATTTTTGATATGTAAAATGTGTTGTTTTTATCGTGAAATGCACAACCTCTTGCATTAAAACAACTGTTGTCCGTGTGCTTGAATGCAAGGGAGGGGAGTAACAGGCCTGCAGGTTAATTTTAATGGCAATGGTAGAACATACAAAAGGTCATACGAGGCATTTCTTTCCTTTTCTAGTTTATAAAGGGCATGTGATGTAGAGCATGAAGGGCATCAATATGCAAGGGATGAAGTGGCCTGCACATTGGCCTAGAGGTCACCAGTTTACCCCTAGCTGTGATATGTAATCACTACAATTCTAGGAAGTACTCACAGAAAACGCATGAATCTTTGAGGCAGCAAAGGTCAGAAAAGTTGATTCCAGCTAACTAATGTCATGTACCAAGGTATGTGGAACTCTTCACAATGCGCTGTGCAGCTCAGCCTTCAGGGGAACTTTGACTCTGCCGCAGACTAATTGCTGTCAAATGGACGTGACCTGATAACCTAACGCCTCTCATATCAATCCATCGCATATTTACCTTTAATTGGGTGCAATAAAGTTGTAGGCCCTGATCTGTGCTATATTTTAGATGACATTGAACTGCTCTGACCGACTTTTTTTCTTCACATTTGTCACAAGGCCACCCTATCAAGACATCTATCAAAACACTACTGCCTATGTGGGTAATAGCCCCACCGTCCTCTTTGTGCAAACTTTGAAATAGCTCTGCTCTGATGGAATGACAATTGAAGCATGCATGTATAATCAAAATGACACTGGACGAAGGCCACTGCAAGGGCTTTCATATTGACACTGACATATTTGGAGAGCCTAGTATGACACGTATTTCTTGGTGTACTGTCTGTGACACACTCGGGGATGTTCAGGGTGTTCACCAGACTGGGAATAATAAATTCAGACACAAGTCAGGGCAAATCAACGGTGTTTTGACTGCAAGTTGGAGGGAAGAGGTTACGGGGTTATAGTCCACACGTTTCTCTAATCCAATAGAATGGTCAAAGTCCAGAAACACATTCGTTCACAGGTGCGGGTTCTCAGACAGTCCGGACAACAGCACACAGCAGGGTTCTCCTTCCTCCCGGTCATACACAGTCGGCTTAAGGTTCTCTTTAGCTCTCTCAATCCCCTGGGTGTGTGCTACTGCCCTTTTTATCCTGCGCCCCCCATTACCTTGCTTTGCCACAGCTGACTTTGGGAAATGAGGCACAGGTGCTGCATATTGCCGTGTTTGCGGTGGAACTCCATATATGGGCCTGAGCGTCAACACCGGGAAAGGCACATATCGGTGGTTCGGTACCTCCCCTGTCCTATAGCTCTGCCGGCTGCCACATGTCTTAATAACCTGTAGCACAATAATAACGGTTTGCAAATGTTTTGTCTGTTTTTGTTCCATGGGCCATGATGTTGAATGTCATTTTTCTCAATTTGACTTCAGACCCAAATCAAATGTATTCTGTTTTACATACTGTGTTAATGATTTGTGACGGATATTAGGCAAAAGTAACGTAGTGTTGGATGTAACATGTTGAAGCCAATCAATGTGTTTCCATACCAAGAGGTCATGTTTATGCAGTGATGTGCAAAATGATCTAACTATTCATGCAATGTCGTTAAGGTTCGCCATATTTTCACCCTTGAGACAAAAATCCCAAGCCCAATCAGATCTTGTGCTGTGGAGTCAAGATGATTATCTTCGAAACAATGTACGCCATTTCAAAATAGTTAAATGTGTACAATATCCTGTTGTTTCTCAGAGGAGATGACACCGCTAAATGTTTTTGACACAGATAATGAAAACGGTAAAACACCACAGATATCAGTGTCAGCACAGCTGTTAATTGTTTTGTACTCTAAGGCATTGTCCCTGGGGTGGTGTTGAAGAAGGCTACTGTTCAGCATATACCGGCCACTTTATGTTCATTGAAATTAAAAAGTGACTTTGCGCTACTTGCTTGCCAACTGTGAGGCATCTTAGCAAAATATGTATTAAAATAAAATCCTCAATAATAGCGTACTACTAGAATCGAACTAACGTTACTGCTGACATACACTTAGCAATGTCTACTATGGTAATGTTACATAATCAACAAAGCATCAAGCCCACTTTCAATGACGAAGTCCAACAAACAACATGCAAACCTAAATAAACAATCTAATGTTGTTAAATGACAACTTATTTCATCTGGAAACCAGGGAACTTGAAAGGCATGGCACTCTTGACCAGGTTTGGGACGAAGTTGGTTCTCTGTTGGGCTTGTGGAGCTGATGTTGATGTAGCAAGTCTCAAAGACCAAGTCTTAGACTCAAAGTTGTGTTAGACTTATTTAGCACACACGTATTGTGCATGAAGTCTGCTGTTGTCAGAGTTCCATGTGGTTTTGTTGATAACGAGTGGGCATGTGTGTAGGGGCTGTTACCATATACACAATATGGCTATATTATCACTAATAAACTGTGCATAATATCCTGAGGAGTTTGAAATCAAACATGGCTACCTAAGCACGTGAAAAGATGAAGACATTTTTAAGGTTTAATTTGTGTTAAGATGTCTTGCATATTTCAGATGTGCACAATTCTACATGCAATGACATGACATTACAGCATTTAGCAGACACTTTTATCCAAAGCAACTTACATGTCATACCGTTTGCAGAAGCAGCCATGCAAGGTACCAACCTGCTCAACGGGAGCAATTTGGGGTTAGGTGTCTTGCTCAGGGACACTACGACAGATTTTTCTCCCGGGAGGAGCTGGACTCGAACCGCCGACCTTGCAGTTGCGGGGAGGGAACTCTACCTCCTGAGCTACTGCTGCCCCCAATGACATGCTCTGAAATAGATAATTGGACTGTTATTGCTATAAGTGAAAAATACAAGCAGTTGTGGGCTGAGTGAGTCTTAATTGTTTGCCTTGTGTATTTTTTGTAGTTGGTTTAGTTAAGAGTCACTTCCAATTGCCAAGAGCAGTAACAATGATATGGCTAGATAGGTATTCAGAGCGTCCTCAAAAGTACTTATATTACAGAAAGCAGTATTGGCTCTCAGGTAGAGTGAGATAGAGTGTCAGATGCAGATTCAGTGCAGAGGAAAGTGTATGCAGCCCCCAGCCATGTGCCTCTCTGTCATGGTCAGGCCAAAGGACAGCGAGACAGGACTCTGTCTCAGCTTGCAGTGGAGATATGTGTGAGGCCAGTGCCAGTTTTAGCTGGTTACCCTGATGGTGAGAACACCACAGTGTTGTCCTCTCTGACTGCCAAGAGTCTTGGTGTGACCTTGGACAGCCAGCTGTCCTACTCTGCCAACATTGCTGCAACAACCCGCTCCTGTTGGTCTTCCCTCTACATCCGCAGAATTCGCCCGTTCCTTACGAGGGAAGTGGCGCAACTCCTGGTCCAAACATTTGTCATTTCCTGCTTAGACTACTGCAACACTCTTCTGGCCGGGCTACCTGCCTCTGCCACCAGACCTCTACAGCGCATCTAGAACACTGCGGCCTGTCTGGTGTTCAAACAACCCAAATTCTCCCATGTCACTCCCCTCTTCTGGTCACTTCACTGGCTTCCCATCTCTGCTCGCATCAAATTTAAGACACTGGTACTGTCCTGCAGGGCAGTACATCTAACCGCCCCTTCTTATCTACAATGCCTAGTAAGTAAGTAAGTAAGTAAGTAAGTAATGTTTATTTAGTATAGCACCTCTCATAGACAGAATCACAAAGTGCACAAAGATTATCCAGATTCAAAATTACAATGACTCACAGAGAGAGGACATGCATAAGCACACAAAATACAGATACACACAAATCCTGTGGAAGAGCATTCCATAATTTAGGAGCCACAGATTCAAAGGCTCGTCACCTTTAGTTTTGAGCCTAGTATGAGGGACAACCAATAGGCCCTGGTCAGAGGACCTAAGCGACCTGCTGGCAATGTATGGGTGGAGCAGATCACATATATATGCAGGTTCCAAACTCCGGCTCGTTCTCTCCGCTCCTCCACCTTTGCAGGTCGCCTAGCCTCATGGCCTCAGAAGTTGCTCATCCGAAGCGCGACTCTTCTCATCCCTGGCACCACAATGGTGGAATGAGCTCCCATCTTCTGTCAGAATGGCTGAATCGTTACCCATCTTTCCCCAGAGACTGAAGACCCATCTCTTCAGATTACACCAGGACCCTACTTGCATTGACCTATCTATCATGTAAGGATATCCTTCAACTTCTACTCTTATTATTATTATTTTTAAATAAAACCCTCTCTGATTCTACAAATGCTACTTATTCCTATTGAAGGTTTAGCTGATGAAGACTGTGATATATGGTCAGTTTGATTATTGTTGACAAAATGTACTTATTGTAAGTCACTTTGGACAAAAGTGCCTGCTAAATGACAATGTAATATAATGTAATGATGGATAACTTGAAACATCTTAGTATTTAACTGGAGGTTAGGCAACAACAGCATTAATTTGGTGAGATATATTCAATATTATTATGTTGCATTCCTATTAAACTATTTAATATAGCCTAATTCACTGGATGGAGAAAACGTGGATTTGTTAATTAATGTGTTAATTTCATTCAATAAATTAATATATAAATGAACTGATCAACATTGAGCAGTGGCTGAGACCGAGACAAGACCTTGTGAATCTTCTTGTACTTAATTTAGACATACACTGTGTGCAATGTGTCTCAACGGAAAATATGTAGCTCATATTGTCCAAATAATATGGTTATAATCAAAATTGACAGGGCAAATTAAAAGCACAATCAAACTCGTATGTAAAGCCTCAAAAACCGCTAAATCCACTCGTTTTGAGCTTGCATTTTTCATAATTCATGTTTTTATATGTTGGACATTTTATAAAATGCTGACAAGCCACGTCTGATTCTTTATATGCGTCGTAGCTTCAATGTTTTGTGCAGCTCTTCTCTTTCTATTGAAAGGCCTTTTGTTAACAAACAGCTCTTTCGTTGAAAAAAGTTTTAGGCTTTGTTCACTCTGTTGTGGTTGCCCCATCAGATTGCACTGAACATCTGGTCTGAGAATAACAGGGAAGTATCATGGGTGCACTAAATTGCTAAATACTAATCCAATCAACATAATACGTGTCTGATTTGATTACTAGCATGTCAGGGACATCAAAAACACGGCCACGGTTAATACAATTAACCTTTAATGGGTACAAACACACAATTTAGACATTTTAATTGCCTGTGAACATTTGGAGTATGTCATATACCATGCTCCCCTTAAAAGGGATCTTTGCCCCAAATTGTAACCTAACCCCTTTCGAAACATCTTATACTTGCCAGTGTCTATCTTAGGGTCTTGTCTCAAGTAGCATTTTCAAATGTATCTGGATTCTGACTGCAAAAAGAAAAAGAAAAAGAAAAGCCCAATTCCATTCTAACAGTCCGTGCTTCACTTATCAAAGTAAGTCTACCAAATTATTCCAATGTCTGGTTTGAAGCACTTAAGCAACATGAAAAATTACAGGCTTAGTTGGGACGGTCTGACAACATGGTCACGAGATTGTGTGTGCTTGTCACAAGCTGCACATTAAGTCCTCAGGACTACAGAGCTGTCTAAATGGAACTTGTGACATATCTTTACAAATAATAAAAGTCACTCTCAGACTCGCAATGACTGCATCATATTGTCCTAGAAATGTCTGAAGCAGCTATATAGAGACCTTTGTTCCCTCTTCACTGCCACGCTAGACTGTCTAAGATCAGCTTTCAGAAATGGAATGACACCGCTATATTGTAATCTAAAAGATGTGGGAAGTTGCAGCATGTTATTCTTGCTTTTGAAAATGATATTTGAATGAATGGTGCTGCACCATTTTTATGAAATATAGACATGGACAAAATGGTAAGTGTATGAGGCTTATCTCAACTCCTTCTGACAGGCCTAAGGCTGGTCACTTCAGGGTTTTTGCTGCTGGAAATAATGAACAACCAGGAAGAGAAATAAGCACCTTTTAATAGCTTGCTGCCTCTTTGAGGTAAGTCGACGCAGAGACCATTTATAATGAGGCAATCATAACCTGGGCCTCGTAATATTATTGTTACACATAATATACCCAGTAAAACTGTTTGCTCACATGCACCAGAAGTCTCCCTAACCTCATTTTGCACTGCACCCCTCGAAAAACCAACACCATATTACATGCTTATGCAGTGCGTGGATATTAACACCAATCATGCAAATTGACGAAGGTTTTGCATACAACAGTCAGCTGGTTCATATAGATTACTTTTGCTGTTGACTTGAATACGTACATTTGAAATATGATCACGTGAAGAACCAAGCAGAGGATTAATTGAGTAGAAAATTCCTTCCAACAGGCTTTTAACTGCTGTGCTCAGATATCAAAACGGTCCATTAAGAACATTAATAACTATAACTTGTTCAGTTTATCAGAGAATATCCCTGTTGAAACCAGTTTTTGTTGCATAATTTCTTCACGATACGAGACAAGTGGTGGGAGAGACCAACAATTTGATATTTCCAATTGAAGCGATCAAATAACAAATCCTTGTTGTCTGGAGGATGATGCGATCATATTCATCGCCATAGCATCTGCTTTAATAAATGGCAGGAACTCGTGGAAATTAATGCGCCATGATTTCATAAACAACCTAAAATTTTTTTTGCATAACCATGTATGTTAGATAGCGTAGATGTTAGACATGATGGTGTGAAGCACCGAGAGGCAGGTTAGCTAGCCTGATGCTCTAAATATAACAAGCTCAATCTGTATGTCAGTCAAGGTCTTTTCCATCTATCAAAGGTGCAAACAGAGACAGTTGCTTTGGAATATTCAAATGCCAACCGGCTACTCCAGTCGTAACCCGAATCCCAGTGGTTCTTGTTGTGTAACAATAATCAATATTAATTTCAGGTGAGAGGCGTGTCCAGACATGTCTATACAATGTTTATTAATTATGCATTGAGTGAGACTTTTGTTCCAAAAAGTGATAGCCTCTATTTGAAAGAAAGTGGTCTGATCGTACAAAATGACTGATCTTGCAAATTTAAAACAAACTATTGTACTTTTTAGTCGTTACTTGTTGGTAATTCAGTTGACGAAATTGCAAGACTTACAAACTGGATCCTCTATAGCTTTGAAATTATTGAAATGATTGAAACAAATGTAGAATGGCGATTAAAGTCCAACAATGGCAACATGACTAAAAGTAAAAAATAAACAACTATGGAAGTTAAAGGGATGCTTTACCCTAAATCGATGTTACCTCCATTTTGTGAAACATTCCACCCCTCCCTGAGTCTGAAAATATGTTTTTTGTGCATATAGCTGCTTCTGAGACGTTGATATAGAATGTTGTCCTTAAAAGTAAAAGTCTTACTCCTACGACGGAAGTAAGGAAAACACTCGCCTCCGGTTCCCATAGAGCAGCACGCTTCAGCTCTTGTGAAAGTAATGTCACTTTTGGGACATGCCAGGAGATGTGAGGGAGAACAACCATTTTTTCTGCCAGGAATGGGGGACTGGTCAGTGGATATTAGCCGAAGTGTTGGCCGGTCCAGACTGCTGCCTCACCAGCACCACAGCCTCATTGCTTTTTTGGACACAAATGTCCTAAAAAATTGTTTCCTGTTGCCGAAGCCTAATTGGAAGAAGCAACCCAAACCACAGGGACTGGGAGGGCAACTTTCAGAGAAGTAAGTAACATTAATGCTAGCTAGCTAATGTGTTTTTGCCCTAGGCTAACATTAGCCTCTCTACACAAACCTATCCCTTTCCAATGGGAATCTTAGGAATTGGAGTTACTGGAGCTATTGATCGATTTGGCAGAGCTGGGATCAAATCCTCAAAATCTAGAAAAATCCAATGTTTCTTCTTTTTTTTTATGAGATGCAATATGCTATTTTAATCCAAATATAACTGGTTTGATTTAGGGTAAAGCATTCCTTTAAACAAAAAATTTGGACTTGTAGACATGCATCGGTATGGGCATCAGAAAGTAGTTAAAATAAAATGTAATATGTTTAAATGTTCATATACTGCATGATATTAACAGTACATCAGTCGTAAAGAGTACACATTAAGAGTAAATCAATAGTAGTTACTGGTAGGATTCCGTACGCACTTAACCATTTTTTGAAATACTGCTAGTATCTGACACACTAATAATAATGCACATGCACAATAATATTATCAGATTCAGCAAATAAATAAAAACATAGGAAATAGGTCAGAGTACTCTTTATGATTACAATTCAAAAATGTTGATGCAAGCCTTCCTGGAAATTGGTTTCCAAAGACAAATAGGAGTAACATTTTGTCACAGCTTAGGGAAACAGGCATGGCTGTGTATTCACACCAGAACCTCACTTTGATTGAATTTCTTGACTGGTAGAGATAATCATGCATCACTTCATGAGGCAAACTGTTTTCCGAAGTCTTAAGACATTTGACTGGGTTGATGAAATGGAGATGGTCTCCGGCTAAGTTCTTTTGGGCTTTCTTTATGCAGTTATTGCTTCAACACATCCGTACTGATGAAAAGAAGTTGTCATGACTGATATCAGATCTGTCATTGCAAGATGACAAGACACGCTTGTTAACTGGAAGCTACAAAAGGCTTTTTGCTCACAGCTTTTGTCAGTCCTCTACTAAAGCATCTGCATAGCTTTTCATAAGCCCTCTATTATACTACTGCAATCATCAGAATACATTGCTTGTATGTGCAAGAGTCCTTATGCAATTAATCCATTGAATAACTTTACACACCCCGGTGTACAATTGGATTTATGAGGGCGGATTGATAGTGAAATGATATTCTTCCAATGAAATTAGCATTTCTTTCATATGAGGGGTGGTTCCAAGTTCACCGTTGCGTGCTGTCTGCTAGAGTTCAAGGACTGGTCAGCTCAGCTTGTATACAGACTTAAGACTGATTTTCTTGGACGATAAATCAGTAAAGAGTTCACAGTGGTTAATGACGTATAGAGATACTGCGAGGCTGAAGAAGATCACTTATCTTATCTTCTTATCTCTGATATAGATAAGAAAAAGCTCCACTCTGTTTCTTTCTTAATGGTTATTTCTTTAAGTTTTTCGTTCTGGTTAAAGCGGACAGAAAACAAATCAAAACCATCATGTCTGCAAGTGCATAAACACTGCCTATGCCATGCGTTATAGATAAGGGCATGTTTAAAAAAGAAACAGATTTTGGGGTTTAAGTGGGGGAAAAGTACTCACATATCAGGTTCCTTCCTCCGTATTCATTATAAAAAGTGCTGTCTTTGGAATAATATCAGTGTAAGATTCCTCGCATTACGCTAGGAGAGACACCGGAAAGCCGCAATGCAGCTTGCTATGCCAAATCATCTGATCACACTTCTTAATTGAATACTGATGTGAAGGGCAGACAGCTAGAAATAGTGAAGCAGGTTTCACAAGTAATTAAAACATGCTACTAAGCCCATATGTATCATTTACTTTTACCGATTTATCCTCTGTGCAGGAAGTGTACCTGTTTGAAGTGTTACTTATTGATAAGGTTATTTTCATGGTCATACATACATTTGTGTTAAACTATTGTTAAACCGTCTTGGAATACAAATCCACGCCTGTCAGCCTACAGAATTATGCAGCAATGCGGATGACAGTGAGCTATGGTTAAGGAGGTAGACTTGGTGACAAAATGACGAGTGGTGCGCCTCCCACTTAATTACTCTCAAGTAACTCACAGTAGCTTATTCATGGCTCGCGGACTTTGTTTGCTTACAACAGATTTTTCTCTCCTAATTTTCATAAACTCGTTGTTTTCAATAATGTAACAAACATTTTCCACCATGATGTTTTTCTTTATGGCGAAATATCAGCAATTTCAGACTTTTCATATACATATACATTATCCACCGACACTTTGTTTGTTGTTTGTTTGTTTTGTTGGATTTTCCGTAAATATGAGCTGTCATATCAACGTCAGCCTCATAGTGGTAATTGCAAGTAAGATATTTGTTATTTTTTTGTGGGCTCCCATCTGGTGTCACAAAATTGCAGAACTGTGTCAACACAGGCGGCAAACACCAAACTAATCCACCGATATTGACAGTCCAAGATAATAAAATCCAAATGATCAGTTATATTCACAGTAATAAAATAAACTCTGCTTATGAAAATTGAATAATGTCTGTTGTAGTTTGTTTATGATTGATTTTAAATTGCGGCCTAATGCGCAAGTGTAGTATGCTGCGTTACATTCAAAGTAGGAAATTCCCCATTGGTAGGTCTTAATTACACCTCCATGCGTTCCAGTGGTCCAGCTTGGAAAAACCAGGGTAGAAACATGGACGCCCATTAGATTTAATTTCACCAACAAAAAAATACTGTTCCCCATGTAATATTATGTCAGTGATGGCAATTTTAGCTATCTCGTTAGCAACTGTTAATGCACGTTATATTATGACTTTATGTTTAACCATTTAACCAATGCTGTAACACCTGAATTTCCCCTAGGGGATCAATAAAGTGCATCTAATCTAATCATTTAAAGGTGTTCTGATAGATTTAAGATCTAGCAATGCTGAAAATCAAACTGAAGAGTATTTTGAGGATTATAAACATGTTAAAAGTAATGCTGTGTAGTGTTTACAATGTATGCCGCCATGTTGATGTGACGTCAGATAACAGCTTCTCAGAAACGTTGAGTTGAGAAATCTTGCTCGAGTTTCCGACATGGAATTCTGACTTAAAGGGACGTTTCGTTTGCATTTGTTTCCCATAAGGAAGTTAGAACTTCCAGTTTTCCAACATCTCTGGAACACAAGCATGTGGTCTAATGCTGCATTTAGTCACATGGGAAAGACAGGAGATACGAACTTCTTACTTTGAAAATACTGTTCACCTTAGCTTTCAGTTGGTAAAAATTACTTGGGTATTGGCCCCAATTTCTCTGATTTCCTTTATTGTGAATGTCACCAACTAGGAAATACATGAGGATTACGTTGGATGACCGCAACACTGCTGACACTGCTGTGCAGTGGCAATACATCTCCCAGTAGAACATTTTATGTTTAAGGCAGTGTTGGCAGTGTTGATTAGCTGGCATTTTCTTAAACTCCCTTCCCTGCTAAATTAATTAAGAAATGTTGTGTGATAATGTCGTTCATCCCACAAAATGGCTCGGAAAAATCACTTGGATTTCTTAGCTTTATTCACGGAATAGCATTAATTTTGTCTATTTGTGCTGATTTTAAACCGAAATCCATCAGGTCCATGAGAATGATGATGAGAATGAGAAATATTCTGTGGTTTAGCAGTATACTGATGAATGAATAATATCTCAAGTGGGGTTTTACTCACTATCTCATTTTGTCACATAACTTTTGCAAAATGTGCTGCAAATAAGTTACATACACTGTTACTATAGAGTCTGTTTGTGCTTAGTACCCTGGTATCACAGCCCTTTGTCACAGTGGACATGGTGTCCTTTGTGTCAGTACAGTTCCTCAGGTATTTCTGTTTTTGTATCTAGTTCTCAATTAGACATATTTTGACATGTTGAGAGGGAGAATAATTGCGACTGATCTTTCATATACCCCAAGAAGAGAGCAAAATGTGTGAGTACAACAATAGAAGAAGCCTTTGGACATGAAGGTTTAATATTTGGTTTTATTCCGTCCAGGAACATTTGACATATTTCTCTTTAAGGTCTCCGTTTGGCAGCCCGGATTACACAAATTAATCTGTATATCTCTGAAACATTATCCTGCATTTGTGATGCATGTTTACGGCAGATTAACTTGCGGTGTCAGACTACCTGTGCTGGGGAGATTAACGGTGTGTACAGGGGTTTACTGCAAGTGCTTAAACAACCAGCTCCAAGGCCTCTAAGGGCTATACAAAGATCCATTCAAGGATGACACTCATATCTCCACCCATCTTGACTATTGAAAACCAGTGAGTCCATTTCCCTGCTGAGGTGTTGTCAGAATATTTTTGTATTGGATTGGCACTGTAGCCAGCAGAAATATTGCTGGACATCCATAGCAAACAGTTTAGAGGGTCCTGCAAAAGCATTCATTGCGGTGAGTTGAGATCATCGAGTTCTCCCAATATCATGGTTTCAAGTAGCGTTCTTAGGGACAGTGAAAGTGGAAAGGCACTTTGATCCAGAGAATCATTAAATATACATGAAAGTAGAAACCACGTCGAAAAAGCTCAGATGCAGTTATGTGAAGCCTCTCCAGTACAGGGAGAGTGGTTGTGTCATAGCCATTTTTTTGTTGTCTTTTTTGACAATGCTGTCCCACTTGTTCTCATGTTGTGGAACAAGGGTCCTTTTCTCAGTACACCCTCTCTCTAATCCCTCTAGTCCCTACAGATATGGAATTCCGGAAGCAATGAGAAGCAAGCTGTTGAGATGTTGGTGTTGGATTAGATCTAACAGCGTTCAAATAACCGACCATTATATGGCCGTAGCAAATTAATTTACCGTTATGTCAGCCCTTCCAAAACAGTATTTCTGTGGAATAAACTCTGTGGTGCTGACAGTAGCTGTATTCAGCCATAGAATAAAAGGGCTATTTTAAAAGCTAGTTTCTGTGCACTAGTCCAAATAAGGTTACTCCAAGACTTTTCAACAGCCTAACTGTACATTTGCATTCTTTGAAACAACACGCTTAAAAAGCAGGACCCTCAAAGAGCTTTTTGACAGACATAAGAGAAAGTATTCAAGTAAACAATCATTCTTACATAAGATAACCTTTTTCTGTGCTTGCCCTCCTCTAAAATTGTAAATGTAACTGTCACTCAGCCCATTTGAGTATGATGTAAGTGCGGCAGCTGGGGCTATTAAGTGTCAAATGAAAGCATGCTTAAAGCATTCTAAACTGGTCATAGCTGGCATTTATATGGTAAGCAAATGGAATATCCACTGTAAAAATAAGCTTTTCTAAATGAAAAAAGACTAAAAGCTCGGCTTTTGTCCACACATGATATGGAGATATAAATATCTCTATAAATGATAGCTGCTCACAAGCCAGATGAACTATTTCCCCGGCAGACTGTCTGAATTTAGCAATCTATGCCAGCTAAAGCACAATCTGGATTAGCAAAAGCTGCACTGATAGGTCAGTTTAGCCCTTAATGGAGCAGCTTAGGCCTTGGCTGCATGATTATAACATTCTTAGCAGCCTATTTCCTTGTGTCCACATGTTCCCGTATATACATCAGTGCCTCCCTCCTTTAAACCCAACACCAATTTAGTGTTTTTATGATTGAGTAATAAAATGATGCACCATTTTAATTTGTCATTTATTTATTTGCATTTATAAAATGATATATTTTGACAGGAAACAGTGCATAATCATTTCAGAAATATTATTGACTTCTCATTGATTTGACACATTTCATTTTCATGTAAATGTTACTACCTCAAACATATCGCCACCTTCTTAAAATAATGGCGTAAGTCATATTTTCAAGGTGTGAGAAAAACTGAATTAACTGAACCAAATGTAAAAAGTGACTTAGGCCATTATTTTAGGAAGATGACGATATTATTTTATTATGTTTCATTTGTTTTCTGAATTAGAGCACCCTACGGTCTACTCTAAGAACATACTAATCCTCCTCAGATACACCAGACATTTCAGCCCTGCCACTTTATGGTGAAATGGTGGTCTATAAAGAATGACAATTAGTTCATTTATATTTAGCAGTTCAGTCATTCTGCACACTGCATGTAAATTGGCATAAATACTTGTTCAAAACTAAAGTATTTCCCAAACCTTTCAATGGTAATTAATTTTCAACAGTGTTATTGCTGCGCTGTGGAGCTCCCGCTTGACTGTTCCAGCTGTTCTAATGAAACACATTGATCGTGAAGTGAATTATCCTCACAGTATGTGAAGTGGGACTTCAGTGTGATCACCTGCGCTTTATGAATCACGGTTGTATTGTCAATAATTGTACATTGAATAGAGATGTGCTATAGGCCAATAAAAAGTTAATGACCACAGTGTTTATGTCAATGAGGGAAATAAGTTGAAAAGCAGATGACCTAAAATATCCATTTATCAGTTATAAACATATTTTTTCCTCTTTTTTTTCAAGTTTGTGATTTTGCAGCTGCCCTGTGTTTTTTGAATTTCACTATGATTTTATTCACTTGATATGAGTATTCTGATCATAGGTTTCACTCTCACCACGTGCAGTGTAGACAGTTATACAATTAAATAATAAATATCAACAAAAACTTGTGTGCCCTCACAGTTTACGGTGTTAGATAGATCAAATTGTTTACATTTATCACCTACTTGCTTGCTAGCTCATAGGATGTTTATTTTTACAACCTATACCAAAAAAAAAACATTACTAACAACATTATTTTTTTTTGTAGTTTTTCTTGTTAGTTTTTTAACACTACGTGTTATTACAGTAAGACCCTCAAGGGAATGAAGATTTACAGAGTACTCGAGGAAGTAATATTGTCCCTATTCGAGGCTCTTTCCAGGACAAATGAATGTGCGCCTCGGACAGGAGGAGAGCCACCACATCTCGGATTAGGCGTCACTTTCCTCAATGGCCCCAAAGCGTAGCTGATCAGTTTTACTGGCATGTTGGTGGGATGTAATGTTTTCCTTGCTAGAAAAGACATGAAATGCCACAGTCTGTAATTGATACTTTAATGATATTTCATGGTGACTGACTCAGATTAATTGCATTTCAAGCGAATTTGTTAACGTGGGTTAACCGATGACAAAAGTACATTTATTGATGCATTGATTTTTGGGCATCAAACGTCCTCACATACAGGGCAACCCAAAGCGTAGCAACAAGGATGGATCCTAAGGTCAAGAAGCTCCTGGGTATCAGTGCTAACTCTGTTAACAATGTCAGATTTTGTTGTAGTGTTATTTCAAGTTAAATCGTTTTTTTGGGGGGTGTAATTTCATAAATCTTCTGTTTTTACTGAAGTTTTAGTCTAATTTTAGTCTATCACCATGTCCATGTCAGTGCCAATTCATTGTTATCCTTGTATCTCTATTGCTACAGCCAGCAGCAATGTTTTATAGAGAATAGTGGGGTGGGCCAACCAGCCCAGATGACCTGCCACACCAGTTTTCTGTTTAAACTTTTGCCTTAGAGTCTGATTGGTATTTAAGGTGCCTTTGCATCCCACCAAGAAACACTGCTTTGTGTATTTGGAAGAGTTTGCCTGTGTGTATCACACAGTATGTGAGAGATCTTTGTCAACAATGCTATTTATTGACTGCCCTTTAGTCTCTACGTTAGTCTCTTCATCGAAAAACATTTAGAACCATTGTAGTGTGGATGGATGGATGGATGTAGTGTTTATTTGCTGTTTTTTATTTCATGCATTTCCCTACACTTGTTTTTTACTGTTAGGAACAAAGATTGATTTTTAAAGCTAATTTCCAGCGTAGCAGCGAGTTCCACCACTTTTTCCACCAGCAGGGTCTATTCCACTGCTATTCCATGTCAGTGTGCTTCTGCAGATGCACACATTACATCAAGGGGTCAAAATGAATCATAACGCACTGGTAGCACACTGGTGGCACTTTTGGTGATGGGCTGTTTTTGCATTGGAATTTCAGAGGAATTACAATTCCATTACATTTTTAGTTTACTACTCTTCTTCATCAAATCACCTTAACAATTCATGATAGAAAGAAAGAAAATAAGATGGAAAGAAAATATGGAATATTAAAATCTAAAGGAAGGTATAGATGTATTAATGAGTGTAATGTACGCATAACAACAAGGCAACAGAAAAGTCATGATATTTGTCCAGGACTTTCCTTTGCCAGCAGTGGTGGAATCTACAGCTGATCAAGGCCAAAGCTGTTGTTATCTTTTGACCTCTTCTTCACTGACTCTGGAAAAAGTAGTTACATGCAAGAGGCACATTCACTACTAAGTGCATTTACAGTACAATCAAGCAGTTTTTATGGTGCACAACTTTTTACTATATGAGAAATGGCAACAATAACATGTTTGCCTCCTGTAATTTCACCCTTATATATTCATGCTGACACTGTCCAAGTTACCCTAAATAAAATAAAAAAGGAGAATACCACTGTATTTCAGCTCATTCTCTGTGTCAAGCTCTGCCTGTATTACTGAATATCCACAAATGTCTCTCATATGGAGGGTGGGGGTGACTGTGATAGATATTTTCTAGAAATGTTCATATTCAGGTGTTTAGCTGATAGTGCTGCCAAAACATAACTTATTGGATGTATTTGCTGCCACAATACAACCAGTTCAACATACCTAAGTACAACATACACAGAGGGTCAGATACAGTGTCAGTGGTCTATTCTATACATTATATGTCTGCAAATAATCCAAACATTATATCCAAAACTAACCAACCATTTTTGCTACCCTGTTGTAGAGAATCAATTCAGACACAGCTGGTTTTTAATTCAGTGTTTTTAATGACTGGTTTTATGCCACTTGTTTCCGAGGATGGCTTTAGCCATATGGGCTTTCTCTGATGTAAAGCAGTTTATGTCTTCTATGCTCACATGTTTATCCACACAATAATAGATGTCCTTCACTCTTGTCATCTTGTCAGGTGTGGTATTACCGCAGGGTTGGTGCATATAACATCGTTTTCAATTAAAAATGGCAATTGCCAGGCTTTCATTTTGAAAATTGTACTCAATAAATTGACACACTGTTGCACTACTATGTCTCAAACAACATGAATATTACATGAACACCTAATAAAAACTACATATGGAATGAATTAGTATTCATGAATGTGCCATGTAACTGTTATGAATGTGCTATAAAACAATTCATGTAAAGTGTGGCTTCATACTCAGACAGTGGAGTTGTATCTGTGGTCAACTTCAGTAAAATCCCCTGAACTGATTGGATAAGTGCTGGCCATTTTTCTCAGGCTAGGAAATCTATCATGTTCAAACTGTCATATTAATTTGTTCTGCTTAACTGAACTGGATCTGCAACATTTCCTGGAAGTAAATTTTAGCCTTTGCTCCTGATGTATTCAGGTTTGACTTCCAATTACTGTTTGTGCTTTTCTTTAAGCTAATACATTTTCGATTGTGCTTTAACACTAAGTGAATCATGTTGAAAGATGCAGAGGTGAATGATAATTACTTCAATGTTTTGTTTTTTTAACCGATACACCAATAATAGGATAATTTAGGGTAATCAAATGCTATGTCTAGTCTAGGTTATCCTATCTGTTTGAACACTGATGAAACGTGGCATGAGAACAGTTTTGCTGATGTGTTCGGTTTAAGGTTAATCGTTTTTTTGACAGTGTTCCAACTTTGTAAATAAATGACACTGAGCGATATAGAGGAGTGATAGTTTTTTACGAGTCTGTTCACTGTTGCTGTAGAGGAGAGCACAGTGCATCATAATTGCTTGTTTTTGTAGTGGCAACATCAATAACAGAATATTGAGGGAAATTGTGATCAAATTGTATGAGTGTGGCCTGAAGCAATGTCATCAGCTCATCCGCAGGCAAATAAACAAACAAAGAAGGGAACATTAAAAACACCCAAATCATTATTCAGAGGAGTAGCGGATTGCTATTGCGGTTCTCTTTATTTGAGCATAGATGAGACATTGTATAACAATATTATTTTTGGTACTTGTACTTGTACGTTTATTTCTAGATTGTGAGGAGGGATGGTTGCCCTTTTTATAGCCAATCATATCAAAATTGAATTGATTTGATTTGATATTGCTTATATTATTTCACCCTGGGCTTTAATACTGTAATACTGTATACACTGGCATGGACTAATGATGCAGTGTAGTACGGCATTCCAAACAGGCTCATAGTTTTCCCCCTTGCCTTCGCTTTATTTCATGATGCCCTGTGTCTAAAGGGCATATGAACATAGCTTTAGATCTCAGCACTGCAGTGTGGTGATGTGGGTAGAGAAGTACCTGGCTCGCCCACTGTTGGAAGTGGAATGGTCTTCAGGGGATCTCAGGATGAGAGCGGGGAATAGGGTTTTGATCAGGACCAGCTGTCAGTTCTGCCCTCAACTATTCTGTTGAAACTGTTCCGCAGAAGTATAATGGGCTTGTTTGCAGTGGGGAGACTGTGTTATGTTTTAATTAAACTTGCCATCGTATTATACTTGCTAGTCATTAAATGAACTACAACGACATAGAAAAGATAGTAAAGTGTCATCACCCATCCATCCATCCATCGTCTATACCCGCTTACTACTAATATAGGGTCACGGGGGGCTGGAGCCTATCCCAGCATGCATCGGGCGGAAGGCAGGGAAACACCCTGGACAGATCGCCAGTCCATCACTGGGATAATACACAGACAGACAAACACAGTCACGCTCACATTCACACCTACGGGCAATTTAGAGTCTCCAATTCACCTGACCTGCATGTCTTTGGACTGTGGGAGGAAACCGGAGCACACGGAGGAAACCCACACTAACACAGGAAGAACATGCAAACTCCACACAGAAAGGGCCGGGTGAGATTTGAACCCAGGACCTTCTTGATGTGAGGCGACAGCGCTAACCACTTAAGCTAAAGAAAAAATACTTTAACCAGTGACCAACCAGATCTTCGTCATATAGTAGTTGCGCATAATTCTTAGCCTTTGCTTGAACCCGCAGGTTCAAATGAGCACAAAAAAAGGACAATTTCACCGAACTCTGTGAGCATCACAAGACTCTGGGTGTAGTTCAAGGTAAAGCCACCGTATGGATCCTATCAAAACAGTGTGGTGCAGTCAAAAAAACCTACACAAAAAATAAAAGAAATAACCTTGTACACTCTGATGGGTGGATCTTTTTGCCTTTGGAAAAATATTCCTACATCAGCATCAACCAGTCAATCGCCAGATGCGTGTCCTCTGGCAGAGAGTTCGTACCATTGTTATGCTCATCATACAATGGCAGTGTAGTTTGTTTGTGTTTGCTCTCCTTATAAGAGGTTCACCTAAAACCTGACAGAACAATGCATCCCGCACCATAACAGACCCACTAGTACCCTTTGCTCTGGCCTGTAGGCTTGATTTGATGTGTTGCCAAACATATAAGCATCCACTTGTTGTGAGCAGAGTGAACAATGACTCACTTGGCCAACAGACTTTTCTCCACTGCACCGCTGGGATCACAAACGTGTCATTCTATGTGTAATAATGGGATTATTCACTACAAACTGATCACAGTATCTTTCACTACAAATGTCTTGATATTTGGTTGCTGTTGAAAAACAGCTGCTTAAGCCCTCGATTTATACACCTCAATACAAATACTTTTCAGTTGCCATTGTCTGTCCACACTGACAATCAAGGCCCTCGTTTACCAAAACAATTCCAGCGACTATTTAGCTGTCAACCAAAATTTCATGAGCACGAAAATGTCAAAAAGTTGTTAAAAAAGCTGCTATAGGGTTGTCCTTATATATATATGTACTTGTATGTACAATTGTAGGCATTTATTATATATTTTCATTACAGTAATTAAGGAAAAGGATCAGTGAAAATAATCCCCTGAGAGAAGCACTTTTGTTTTATAGACCTGATAGAGTTCACTACAACAATTACATATATTTAGACTGAATTACCCCTTTCAGCCGCAAAGGGCAAAGATTCCCACACCTCCAAGACAGCAGGATTGTTCTGTGTCACCGAGTCAATATTGACAGAGAACAAAAATTGGCGTTGTCACATCATTAACATACAATTATTTAGAAGGGCACAACAGTCTGCCCCCATCACTGGCAAGATGTCCTCTCTGGACACATGCGCTTATTGTATGTGCACTCCTCCAGAATAATTGCATTTCAAATGACATGGAGGAAGCTCAATGCATTATCACTCTGCAACAGAGCCATGATCAATCCAAATGAGAGATTGGGGGAACTTGTATTTCCCTGCCAGTGTTTGTTAGAAACAAGTAAGCTTCTCTGGAGAGGCTCGCTCTCTGCTTCAAGAAACAGCTCAGACCCATTAGTATCTGGCATGTAAATTACCATGATCCCTGACCTCATTATGCCTCCAAATATTCCCCTTTCACTAGTTTGACAGAAGATAATGAGACATTGAGTTAAATGCTTGGGCATGTTCCAGTTTTTGTTCCACTTTTGCAGTGAGCATTTAGGACCCAGTGGCGTAAAGAATTTGGATTATCTGCAAAAAATATTTTCTCTCAACAAACACAGAATTCACTGTAATTTGTTGTACTGCAAGTTTCTGAAAGACGCAGTACGTTTGGCAGCCAATTGGCCATCTTCTGGATCGGAATTTCACATTGCATTGTGAAATGGCTTTCCTGCCCAAGCTACAGGAAAAGGGATTATTGTCAACTTCTGTTTTGCAGAGAGGCAATTAGATTGCATTGCTTCAAAGCATTCCAAAGACATTGAAATGATTCAAATGAATGTAACCGATAGCCTTTACGTAGTACACGTTATAACTGTTTTCTGTGCAGCATAGACTGCTCGCTCCAAAGTCACATTCTGCATGAAAAAGAGTCGCTATCATTTAGTCAATGTTATTTACTCATTTATATCTCTCCATGAAACAAAGTTAGTTCTCATTCAAGCGTACTTTAGCGTGCTTCTCATAGTAGGGGTCATTCTGACTTACTCTGTTCTACAGTCGACGGAAGTACGAGGCAACTTTATTTTCACACTTTTCTATGTAAATTAGTAACGCTACAAAATAAAGGGTTGGATGTGTGTTAAAATACAGGAATATTATGTGATGTGTTTGTCAGTCTGAGCCAGTAAACAACAGATGGTAAGCAGGGCCTCTTTAGCGCTATGCATTTTATTTACCTACCCACCTGAATGACCTGTGTTGAGCTGAACAGCTGATGCAGAGAGTAGCGAGAGATAACCGTTGGCTCTTGTTTACTCCAGTTCCACTAGACTGCAAGGCCAGAGGAGTCATTTGCCTTGCACGGGGAAATGTGCTTGTTTAGCAGCATTTTCATTTTTGTTCCGCCTCTCTGTCCCACTGACATTTTAGATGTACGTGATCCATGACTGATTCCCAATCAAAATGGGACCTCAATCACATAGGAAAGTATCTGGCTCGTGCAATTTCCACTTTTGATATAATTAAACATATAATGAGCAGCTTTGAGCCTGAGGAGGACAATAGCTTGTTATGTGCGAGCCTTCAAAAAGGTAACCTTGAACATTGTTCATCTGTCCTGTCAATTGGATACGCTCCAAAGACGCACAGCGCATTACCACCGAGACACTCCGGCTCATGCTCGTACAGTAGGTCTGCGTTGAAGGTGCATTGCATTGATTGTTTCAAGGTGATTTGTTGCGGTATGTTTTCAAGATCGCCCTCTGTGTTGTTTTGTACCCATTCACGGTGATGCTACACCCGTGTACCATGTACCGCACGTTGTATTTGAGTTGACCTTGGAAGGTTAGAAAAATCTTTAACCATTCATTACTGCAAGTGAAGAAGTGTGGGAAGTGATGGAATATAATGAAAACTAATACTCTTTCCAGTCACTATGCTTTCTGTAGATATGTTTAATATCCCATTACAGGCCAAGAAGTAACCACAACTCTATAGTGTCTAGAGACAAACGTAATCCGGAGGGAAATTACCCATCAGGAATGCAATACTGAGATGCAATTACCAAGCCACTTGTGAGACTTGCAGCCCCAGTATCCATGGGTATGCACCACGGGTACATACCCATGGATACTGGGCTGAGGGAGGGTGGTCGATATGTGCTTAACAGTTTTGCAGAGTAAATTGGATCCTTTGCTGGAGAACGGTATATTTAGAATATATCCGAGATGCAAATGATTGATGTAACTATATTGTTACAACTGTAGGTTTGTTGCAGTGGCCAACTTAATGGGGAAAAAATGGAAAGGGAAGGAAATTGTTTTTATCATAGAATTATAGGAGATTTTGTGCACTAACTGTGTAAGGAATGGCATCATTTTGGACTTGGTTGTTTGTTTCTAAACTATACAATAATTTCCAAGGAAAGATTACATCATTTTGGAAAAACACTTTATACATGATATCTTAAGAGTTCTTGTGACATGAAGTAAATAAATGTAATGTATCACAGTGGATTTTATGTACCAATTTAGCACAGAATCACACAGAAGCCTATAAACAAAGAAAACAGTATGGTTTTGAATGTTGTAAGCATTTGATAAGGATTTATTTGCTTCAGGCGAATTCTATGCTTTATTGTAGTAGTTTTATTTATTTATAGAAACTGTAGATACAAGACTCACTTCTGTGCGTATGAATTATACTTGCCACTGCATTGATTGATCCCACAACTCATTCTCAGAGACCAAGTTGAACATAATATGTGTGGCAATTGCAAATGGCTTCCCATATTCCCTGAGATAAATGTCTCAAGACGGGGACAATTTCTATTCAACTACAAATTATCACCACGAATCTCATAATCAATCACTGCCCCCTTCAATGAACGGCTTCTAACCTTAAACGTAGTACAGAAGGGAGAAGAAAAGAAGCGCCTGTACACAATGATAGTGCATGTGAATACTAAGAAATAAAACGGTGGAGCCTAGCATGCATAATAAATGCATGACAAAACAATACCCCAGGCACCCCAGTATTAATGATATGCGGTGAACTCATTATTAAAGTTCCAAAACATCTCCTGGAGTAACACAGATGGAGTCAATTAAGCAATGAGCACACTTACTCGACTGCCGTTTCATCTTCTGTCTTTTATCTCTTGCATGTTACTCCGTGGATGTAATTAGCTGTATGTTTCTCCTCGCGACATAATGTCCAGTGATAATAACAGTTATTTCCACTTGTAATTTCAAATAATGTACTGCTTCATTAATGTATGTTAGCTTGTACCGTGTCCTTGGGTGTTTCGCTTGCGCCGCAATAGGTGTTGAGTGTAACACCGTGCTAAGCTGCTGTTTCTGCTGCTTCTGTTCACAGAGACCTGATGCCTTCAACGCTGGAGGGACAGATCACCATGGAGAAGACGCCCAGCTACTTTGTGACTAACAATGCCCCAAAGCGCATCCACTCCATGGCCAGGGACATCAAGCTTATCATTGTGGTGCGTAATCCTGTCACTCGAGCCATTTCAGACTATACACAGACTTTGTCCAAGAAGCCTGAGATACCGACCTTTGAGGTCCTGGCTTTTAAGAACCGGACGCTGGGTCTTATAGACGCCTCATGGAGCGCTTTGCGCATTGGAATATATGCACTCCACTTGGAGAGCTGGATGCAGTACTTCCCTCTCTCCCAAATGCACTTCGTCAGTGGGGAGAGGCTTATTGTTGATCCTGCAGGTGAGATGGCCAAAGTGCAGGACTTCCTGGGACTCAAGCGGATTGTCACCGATAAACACTTTTACTTCAACAAAACAAAGGGATTCCCGTGTCTGAAGAAGCCAGAGGACAGCAGCACTCCCCGGTGTCTTGGCAAGTCAAAAGGGAGAACTCATCCTAAAATTGACCCCGATGTGATTCGGCGACTGCACAAGTTCTACAAACCCTTTAACATGATGTTCTACCAAATGACTGGCCAGAACTTTGAATGGGAGCTGGAGGAAGGCAGCGAATCTCGTAGCTCTCAGGACCAGTAGACTGCGGCATGGCACAGCACAGCCACACCACCAGCCTTCTCAATACCATCGTCTCGCTTCGTCTTCAGAGAGAGCGCTTGAGCACGCCAATCAATCATGGCTGTCTTTGCAGTGTCTGTATCCATAAGCAATTGTTTACTGACATGCTTTTTTCTCTCCTCCAATACTAATGTTGTTGATGATGATGGCAAAACATTATTGTATATATTATACATAAAATATATTTATATTTGTGAAAAGGAGATGATTTATTCCTTTTGTTTTTGTTAATATCAGCATAGAGCTGATGTAAAAATGATGTTGAACATGGCCATGCATGCGATGAGTTAAGTGTCCTTACCTCATGAGCCCTAAGGGTAAACTCTGCCTGTTTCTTCTCCCTTTCCTTTCCTTGCAGTGTGTTGCCCTCACACCCACTCACCAGCATTCAGTACAAAAATACTTTCTATTCAAACGGCTAAGGCCATGAAGTGCTATGTATTATTTATTGTACCACTGGCCTGCTGCTGTAGAAGGAAAAGAGGAAGATGATAGATGTGTAATCCCTTGACATGCGTTCGTCTTTTAAGTTGTCAGTGTTTGTGGAGACAATCCTTTTGTCAGACTACGTTTACCAAAGTGTTAATTTACTCAGTATCAATATTTCAGTTGTTTCTGCACTCATTAATTGCACACACATTCAATAACAAAGCTGATGTACAGTGGCCATCAATCACGTTCGACTATTGGATCGTTTCACTGCACATTTGCATACTGATGACCGTGCAATCCGATGTGGTACAGTATCAGTGGTTGTGGCATAATATCACAAATTCATTCATTTACTCAAAATATCAAAAGGTTGTGCATTTCATAATTTTGCTTCCTGACTAAAACAATTGTCTAATTGCCAAAACACACCCAAGACATCGGCATAGATCAATCTCACAGTCCTCAACGGTTTGCCATGCAGCCCTCCTTTTGTCAGAGTAATATATGTCAATGGGGGTGAAGAACAAACGGACAAGGACGGAGCAGAAGTTTGTTAACAAACATCTGCTGCAACGCGGTCTTCTGTCATTAGAGATTAATGGCTTGTTAAGTAAACCTGCCACTGGAACAATGTCAATGTCATATTGAGAGTTTGCTGTGAAGGAAAGCTCCATACATGCCCAGGTAAATTGCCAAGCAATTACTGTGTCCTTAACTTGAATCGGTTGATGTCTGCCGGGGAAATGTGCTGTACCTGAGGTTTACTACCTACTACTTGTGATCAGCAGTGCTAACTGGGTTGATACATATGCTACAGTGTAGCTGAACAGGGTTTTGCAGTTTAACGCTCCTTTCTAGAAATCCTACTTTATTTATGTGAATATCCAATGAAATGACAAGAGTAACATGACCGATCATCTTCTTGCATAACTCGCTGTGCATCATCTGTCTGTTGTCTCTGGACCTTTCATCAATTGGGACAATCAATACAGTCAATGAGTTAATAAACACAGTCTGCTACACACCAGTGGTTGCTACAGCTATGATGCGTGCACTGTTCGTCTTCCCTGTTGTACGGCCACAGAAGGTTCACTTTCTACAGACCTCTCTGCCGCCCCGGGGAGGCCGGCGCCAGCGGCTACTAAGTAAGCGCTATACTGCCCTTTGTAGCACCAAGCCTGAACACTTACCACCGAGTTTCACCATCCCAGAGTCACAACTTCCACTTTGAGGCTGTTGTGTGCAGCCGTCCCACGGTGTCTTCTTGACAATCTCTCTACATCACACTTCATTTCATCCTCTGAGCTGATGTGGTGTGCTCGAGACAACAATATGAAACAGTACAGTGCTCTTTCTGAATTGCAAACAAGAAATGCTAATCATACATTCAATAAATGCAAAAAACATACCAATCATCCAAGAAAAGTACTTGTAAATATATATATATATTTCAACAAAGTTTCAAAGGCTTAGCACATACATAATAATCACTTCCAAACCACACAATCCCTCCTACTCAGTGCTTAGATGCTGAGAGGAATTCACAGAGGACACCTTATAATGTTAATAGGACAGCTGAAGACTTTATTTTGCAGTGTGCCAAACATCTATGAAGATGCACTTTGTGCACCAACTTGGCATCATTTGCATTTCCAAGAACACACACATGAGGGAATTCCTTGCCAAACTTACATCTTGTGTTCAAACTGATTAGCAGATTCACACACCTTTTCCTTTGTACCTCCCTCTTGTTTCAGGTACGCATTGGTATAGGTGGAGAACTCTGATACATCCTGCGAGAGTTTCAGCGCATGAAAGACATGCTAAGCCGTCCTCCACGTTTCTCCCATGCAGTGTTACGTGGTTCGTCAGTGTTTCTCCCGTACATAAAGGAACAATAATAGAGCATCACAGACGCTTCACAACTATCACTACTGAACTGTCATCGTTTACTCTCATTACTGACAAAGACTTTAAACAATGATACATGTCTAATCACTGACATGAGTCATCTACTCGAATCTACCTGGAATTGTAGTTGCAATGTGCAATTGCAGCCTAGACACAGTTTGAACCAAACCAAAGTTGGTTGAAAGAACATTTTAACTCCAGGAACAAAGTGTTCCACATTTGTGGAAGAAACATTGCTGCTCTTTCAGACTTCATAGCCTAACGCCACATTGAAGTCTTATGGGATTTACTGTAAATATGACTTGCCGACTAGGAACAAACGTTCACGTCAACCTCCTAGTGGTAAATACCAGTAGGATAAGTGGGACTGTGTGTCAGCACAAGCGGTAAACACTGCAGCAAATCCACCGTTAGATGTTTAATTGGTGATTAGATGGTAATTGTGACCACTGAGTGACTTTTTTTGTTAGACAATAAAAATCTAAATGATCACTGTAACACGATGAAGTCTACTCACAAAAAAGAAAGTAATGTCTGCTGCACTTTGCTTATGGTTGCTTTTAAATTAATAAATAACAGGGTATGTGTTGTCACTGAGGACAACACATACCCTGGTTGCCCGGGACAATGCGTATATTGGTGACTGAACATATCGAGACTCTAAGCCCAAACACTATCTCCTCTGGTTCTTCATCAAGATCCTAATTTCTGCATTCTCTACCTTTTCCATGATTTTTCAATTTATTCAAGGGTTGCCCTGCTGATATTCCACTCAATGTCAGTGTCCTCTAAGATGTTGAAACTAGGGTTGCAGTAGCAAACACAAGTAGCAGACCACAGTGCAGACACACTCAAGCACAGCCTAACAGAAATGTGATCAAATCACACCCAGCCTAAAATGTTGTCACTAGCTCCCAATCAATCATCTGCCATTATAAATATTACAAAGTCCTAAATAAATGACACCCCAACTCACTTTTAAAAACATGTGATCAAAAAAGTTTTAATGTAACCTAAGATCTACTAAATCTAATCCCACACACTAGATTCAGTGAGTGATCATTCCCTCTGCTGGTCCCTCCTGAATCTGAAGCTTTCGATTCACATCCCACTCTATCTTCTGTGCTTTTACAGTCCCGTTACACCGCTTTCGTTTTCATAGTGAGTACGCTTTAAGTCGTTTGGCGTTAGTTTTTTGCTAACCCCTTGCCATGGCAGTTTTGAGGTATCCCTTTAAGAGCACTCTACAGATGTACTAGTATTATTATAATTACCGTTGTTGTTGATGTCAGCATACCAGTTTGCAAACAATTTTGCAGGAATAGAAGTTGGATCGTTAATGAAAGTGAATGTTGCCAACAACAACAAAACAAAAAAATCAAGCTCTCTATGTATTTACACTTGTAAGTTGCTTGTGGCTGTTTACTCTCCAGTCTCCATTTTGGTTATGAGATACTGTGTGTTAAAAGTAGGGACTGTGCAATATTTAAAGGGCCGGTTCAAGAAAGATTCTTTTAAACACAAAAAAGGTCACTGGAGTGTCAGTGCTCACGATTACCATGTAATCACCAAATAAACAGTAATCACAGAACGATAAACATGTTGACAATGTACAACAACACATTAGGCATACATCATTAAATGTGTGTAATGAAATCGGCAGAAAATCTGATAGGTTACCCAAACTATGCTATGATAATGTGCAGTAATGTCCAGTTGCAACTGCCTAATATTAAACCACTAGCCCCCACC
>OMOT01077973.1:0-27096 GCA_900312575.1 Acanthochaenus luetkenii
AGGCAGGGAAACACCCTGGACAGATCGCCAGTCCATCACAGGGATAACACACAGACTGACAAACACAGTCACATTCACACCTACGGGCAATTTAGAGTCTCCAATTCAACTTAACTGCATGTCTTTGGACTGTGGTAGGAAACCGGAGCACCCGGAGGAAACCCACGCAAACACGGGGAGAACATGCAAACTCCACACAGAAAGGGCCAGGCGAGATTTGAACCCAGGACCTACTCGCTGTGAAGCGACAGTGCTAACCACTGCGCCACCGTGCCGCCCCATTTTTACATGATATCAAGCTGTGTGGATTTGGATTGCCTCTAGTCCAAGTCATCCTCTGGCTATACTTGGCTCCTGCACTAGAGGCCACTCTTGATGAGACCTTTACGTAAAAAGATGGATTATGTTTTTGACTGATTTAAGAGAGAATATGGTGGGAAGATGCAAACCCACGCAGGATAACATGCAGGACATCACAGGTCAAAAGGATTGATTTGGATATATACTTTATATGGGGGCACATTTTTGCATTTGACAGTTCAAAGTAGAGAGACAGGAAAGATAGAGGGGTGACATGTGACAAAGGTCCTAGGCCGGATTCCAACCAAGGACACTGCAGTTACATGGTACGTTCCAGGATGCCCAACCTTATCTACACACTTATATTCTAGTTTGCTCTGCACTGGCATTGATATCAGTACATAACTATATTCTATAACATTGGCTTACAGGTAATCATAACCCATTTTCTTTTTTCTTTTCTTTATCCCCTCGCTTGACTGGGAGATAATGTACATCCATTCGTCAGACGGGTCCGGGCTCCACGGCAACCCTGGAGAGAGATTAGCTCATGTCTCCGTGGACCTGTTCATCATCCACGGCCCGCCCTAATTGGGAATACATTTCACAAGAGGTTATGCTCCCCTCTCCCCCTGATGTTATACATGTCTCCAAGTGCTCGTTCGCTATCGCAGAGCAGATCATATTCTCGCACTCCCCTCATCTTCAGCCATTTGCTCGTCTTCCTGTTGTTATTTTAGATTACACGTCTTGAGACAATATTCTTTCAGTGTCTTGGATTCAGAGGAAACCACATCCTAGTTTAGTTAAGTTTATTTGAATTCTTTAAAATATACAAATAGTCTTGATTGTCAAGGATAACACAAAGTTGATGACCACACTTAATATTTTACTAATGATTATATCATTTGTCTGATGTAGCTCAGCTCTGACAGACAATGGCTTGATAGATAAATAACCTGCACACAACTGCTAATTAATAGATTTTTTCGTGAGCTGTCCCCATTTACCGAATGGCTGCAGTCACATCCTAACCGGTGCTAAGTGGCGCAGTAGGCAGGGGCAGATTTATAGCCTGCAACAGAATTAGCACTGTATAATGAAAAAAGTAATGTAATGCAGTTAGATTGCCAGAGGTGCATATCATGAGTAACAAGGATCGCTATTGTGTCCACTGCACTACCTCTTGTCTTCAGTCTGCTTCAGCCCTCCACCGTGTGCCTACCTCCAACCCATGAGCCCACACGTTACTGTGGAAAGTGGATATCTTGCTGATCTTCTCTCTGTATATTTGGACGAGTACGACTTGTGGATCCGGATGCTGTACAGAAGAGTGCAGCTGGCCGTACAGAGGACATGTTCAGATGAGCCACGTGTCATTTCAAAGTGGGTGCAGTAAGACGGACCGCGCTCTAAAACGAGACACAAGCTAAAGACTATCCGTCGAGCATCAATTAAAATGTAATCTGTGCCTGGAGATGGAAAACGCTGTCGGTGTCTTTCATTACGATCCCTTTCATGGTAGCTTTGATGATGGAAAGATGAGACAAGGCATCAGATCTTGAGCTGTGGTTGCCTGGCTGGCAGCAGGGCCTGCAGTCTTAGAGCCGCAGGTTTATATTGTATTTATTGTATTCTGTTATGAGTTGTTTTATTTTGGATAATTTATCTTTTTTTAATGATAATTGTTTTTTGTTTTTGTTTAATTGGGTATGTTGGGTATATGGAATTTCGTGTAGTGTTCAAAGCTGATTGTAAGTTCAGTTTTGTGGTATTTCTGGTTATTGCTGTTATATTGATATATGTTTAGTTTTTACCTGTTGACTTTTTATATTGTAACTGCTGTACTGTTTGACCCCAGGAAGAACAGTCGCTGCAGTGATTAATCAGGATCGGAAATAAATAAACAAATAACTGACATGGCCGTAATATTCCCAGCAAGGCCCTGTTATTAATCTGACCCGTGGTGTTAAAGGCTGAACTAGCCAGTAATCTGCAACTCTGACCCGTGACATGATCTTTTCTCGCCGCTTTACTTTTACTTGTCAAATCCTCGATACCTTTATAAAGTCTTACAGTTTTCTTAAAGTTTATGCCTGTGTAATGAGGTCAGCTAAATGCATGTAAAATAATTACTTTTGTAGGATGAGTAGTTGTTGATGGTGTCTGATATCAACACAAATTTAGAGTTAACTTCAATGAGGATTCAAAGAACGGGGCACCAGATGTCAGACGGTATCGGTAGGTCTCATCTGAAGGACCAAGCTTGCTTGAATTTAAACCCATACAATGACCACAGGAAAGGACTTCATATGAAAGAGTGTATTTATTAACTAAACTAAGGCACATTCAATAATTAGGCAATGTGGAGATAGATGATTATATGATCGACTAGGAATAGACCAATATTTAGGCAGTCAGAATTACAGGACTTGAGCAATGGAAGACATGAATCAGCAATGAGATGGGCGATATAGGGGTGACTGTGTAACTACCAACACTGACTTGGAAAGAATGCTGAATAACTGAATTGTCAATAGTTGTGTCATTTGCAAAGTGCGGAGTCACTAAACACAGGGATATGTGAAGTGTAGTTGAATGGGAATGGTGGTGTGTGGTAATGTGTGGTATATGAATGATGCCTTGTGGAGATGACGGCGATCGGGGCCAGTCTGTCTGAGACTAAGTTGTTCTTTAGACTCACGTGTGTTTTGTGACGTCCGGGGGAGTCGCAGCGTTCATGCTGTTCTGTTGTGTTCTGCCAAGTGCAAAGTGCCGAGTCACCGTGGAGCGGTGACGTCTAACGTTACGGCTACGTACACCCCAGAGAAAAGGTTCATGTGACTAAACACAGTATAATACATTTTCAATATGCACAAAACAAGAGATGTACATCGAATCAAGAGACAATATAATTCCCAAAGGTCTTCATCAAGGATTTCGTATTATTTTGGCCACATTCCGATGTAACCGAACTGAGACACACTGGTGCCTCGAGGGCAGCCAGAGACGGAGACGTTCATCTGCGTTTTATGGCAGATGCGGTGGCCAAGCTCTCAGGTTATCACACCAGAATATCCTGGTTAAGGTCACGCAGTTCTCACCCACATCTCTTATGCTATACGGTCTGACCAGACTAGTGGTCCGTTCTGGAGAGAGAAATCACGGTTAACCACTCGGATCTCAACAGAACTTCCCACTGAGCGTGCTCTGCAGGATGACGGGATGCTTTACGACACTTTGTCATCAGTGGTTTTTGGGTGTTGCACAGGAGGCCGTTCCCCTGCAATTCCAGTGGAATTTGAAATGGCTGACGTACGGCATTCGAAAACGATCCGACCCCAATTCCGCCGGCTAATTATGGCGACATTACACGGCGATACAATTTGCCATGGTTATTACGTAACAGAAGTGTGTGCCTTTTTTCATGTGATGAAGTGTGTACTGTAGCAGTGAAACATTTGCCGGTGCTGGAGAAATCTTCTATTGGAACCTGTGTAATGAACCGTTATAGGAAAACAATCTCTCCAATGGGATCACAACACTAATGAGGTTTTCCCTGTTCGCTTTGCCTTTTACAAGATGTGAGAAATTAGATTGTAATTATTTGACACAGCATGTTAGCACCATTAGAATGCCGTGCATTTCTTCAGTGATAGTGGGTGTTTCTCAAATGTTTTGTTGAAATATTAGGATGATTTACAGTAATGTCGTAATGCAGAGTGTTCCTTCTCATCGTCAGTGTCAAATCCCACGAGCTATGGCTCTGCTGTTGAGTGTCCTTATGGACGTTTTTGAGATTCTTGTTGTCAACATTGGTCTGTTGTCGCTATATTAATTAAAGCGTCCACTGGGTTGCATCACCAAGCCATCTGCATATTAATATACTGTACTTCGATAAGAGAAATGTGTAGCGGGAGAGGGATGGTGCAGAGTAGCGCCGTGGTCATGGCTGACCAGCAGGATCGATCAACTCCAATTTGTTTCTCATCGTGGTGGCAGCTCCACGGGTCAGAACTCCAGAACTCAGCATGGCGTGCTGTGGACTCGCTCACAGGAGTATGTTGTAAAGGTTCTCAGCCCTGTCCCATCTGCTGGGTAGATCACATTAAAAAAAGGAGCTGACAAAATGTGATTTACAGGAATTTACATATGACTACCTTTTACTTTTAGAGTGATAGTACGCATGTTTAGACTGATTTGATCAAACACTATATTCGCACACACATTTTGTACTATTTTGCCCCCTTTGTTTTCAGTGCATAGTAGATCTATAAAGATTGTAATGCACTTACCACTTGTTTAGTTATGAGCGTGTGTGGTACTAAGACTGGTAGACGGATACATTCTTGCTGTGGACTTAATTGGCTGAGACACGAGACCTCCAAAGGCGGGTAATGTACAGTGATGGAGGAGCACTTTGCCATGCTAGTGTGACTGCTTTATCACAGCAGCACCATGTCACAGCTGCCACTTTATCAATTTAGAAGATTGGGCTTTAAACGACACTATAAGCTGAGCATGAAATCCTACTTATGAATTGATCATGACACAAAGTGTTTGAGAGCAGCCGAGGGAGGAAAACCCAGGGTGTTCCACCAAGAATAAAGATGGCTGGGCTGGAGGGAGGCGTTAGATTGCAGAAGCTGGTAAGGAAATGGAGATTTATTCGTAGAATTTGGTGTTAAGGGATTGTGTGGATTTTGCAGGTGTATGTTGGCATCGGCATTGCTGGCGATGTAGTTAAAAGACTCCTGGACAGGTAGTGCTGTAATCCAGTAGGCCTCGTGCCGGACCAACCTCCTCTGCTTGCCATTACCTTCTTGGTGGGAGTGATTGTTGGCTTACTTTTGGACATGTGTCGTACCGTGACCCAGCCCCACTGGCAGCTCACAACTACGGTCAGCATTGACATTGTCGAACTCATAGCGAGAATGAAAATGGTTCACCCAAATGGTGGTTTGAACTGTAACTGGCGCCGAGGCGCTGAATTGCTGTTATGAGAGATGTTATACATTTTCAGAGGTGTCCAAAGGTGGAGGTGGTGCTTGAAGGTGATCAGTCAATTCTTAAAGCCAATTCTAAAATGCCCTGGCAACCAGTGTAGAGGAGCTAAAGTAGGGGTAATGTGGTCATGTCTCTTAGAAAGCCTTGCTGCCGCACTCTGTACTAACTGCAGACGAGAGAGAGAATTCTGACTCAGACGGGAGTAAAGAGATTTGCTGTAGTCAAAATGAGATGATAGAAAATCGTGGATTTAAAAAAGACCTTATTTTTTAGGTGGTTTTCAACTGGCTCAAAAATCACTCCTGGGTTTATAGCAGCAGGCTTAACGTTAGCAAAGAGACTAAGGTGAGGCTGCAGCTGATTCATAGAATTGGGAGGGAAGTGAAAATAGCTTCAAGATTGCTGTTATTAGAAAGCTTCTTAAAAGCTGAAAAGTAGATATGAAGTTACGTTGCTAGCTGCTAGTTAATGTTCTCTGTCATCCTTATCGTTGATATGATGTTATTCTATATACAATATATTGCTGCAGGTTTGGAGGACTGTATGATGTTAAATTAAAGATCTATCTTTGTACACAGACTCTCCAGGTCTTTTGTTTATTTTCCTTATGTCTGCCCTCTACTTTATGAAGACAACCCCACACTGTTTCAGAACACAGTCCTTACGTTTCCGGTTTGGCAGTAGATGAAACTAAAGTTGTTTGGGCTTAATGTTAAGTCATCACTAGCCACCGGATGAAGGCAACAAACGTAATAGCACCGCGCAGATCTATTAAGGCAATTGAATATTGAATTATCTCCCATAGTGCAGTCCATTGTGAACGGGAGGCTTGGACAGGTGCTCAAACAATTTGTGAATTCAAGGGTGCGTCTTTTCTGCGTTCAAGAGAAAACCTTGTGCAGAAGTATTTTATCACACCAATTAAATTGCTAGTAACTAAGTCAGACAGATGAAGAGGAGGATAATTGGGTGATTATCATTCATTACAACCGCAGCTCTCTGAGAGTGGCCTAACGCAGTGGCTACCTGCTGCTCCGAGGATTCTGAACAATACAGGCTAATTGCCACCTGAATTGGAAGTCAAGAGCCATAATTATTTTTCTCTCTTCTTTTGCAGTCAAACCAACTGTCATAGATGTCGACATATTTGTGAACAGCATTGGACCTGTGTCATCAATAGATATGGTAGGTTCGATGCCATTGCTTCTGTTATGTGCTTACTGTTTTGTTTACACCTCCTGTACACACACAGCTGTACATATACGTGCACCCGCAGAGTCCAACGTCTTCAAACACATCTCGCATCCTTCATTGATAACATTCGTTTAAACTGGTTTGTGTTCAACTGGAAAATTAATGTTAGTCCTCCAGTAAAAGTCTAGCATACTGTCCGCAAAAGTAGTTGCTCTCATTATCTGCTGGGCAAATTGTACATCTTGCCAGCATGATGTTTGGGTGTTAGTTCTCTGGTTTCTGGCTTTGGGAGGGCCGCTCCCATGTATAAATGTTGATCGGATTGTCCTAGACTGTTAAAACATATTAATTAGGAAATTGAGAAGTATTCCCTTTTTTAGCAAAATGGGAATTTGCCCTTTTAGCTTTTGCGTCAGGCAATGGCAACGGTTGGCATCTGGAGGTGTGACTTTATATTCCGTCTAAAATCACAGCTCACAAGAGAGATACGAGACTATAGCGTGAGGCTTAAACCTGCTGTCTGAGGGGAAGCAGGAAGAGCCAAACGAAAGAGAGGGAGATCAGAGTGGAAGGAGGGAGATTAGGGTGGATATAGGAAAGAAGATGGGAATAAGGGAGAAAGTTCAAAGGAAGATGTACATTATAAAGAAATGGTATGGGAGAGGTGGAAAACCTTAAGAGTTCATCAGAATAAAGTGAGAGCTGTTTTTCTTCTTCACATTTGTCAAGTTATCATAGCTGAAGGGACTTGTTAGTCATCAGTCTATTGGCTGCTCAAAAAGTCGCTAGAAGTCACCAGATAATTTGCATATGAATCCCATATGAGAGTCCCCGGCTCTCAGCGGATGGAGGGAGCTGCACTGTGTATGGGGAGCGCTGTGATCACCTGACCTCTTTGGATTAGACAAGCATGTCATGCAAATCGGTATCAGCTGTACACATTTGTTGCCAAATGCTTTGAGAATCAACACAATATATTGATCCCCATGGTTGGAAAAAGTCACTAGATTTTGTCGCTAGTCGCTTAAAAACACAAAAAGCAAGTTGCCAGGGTGGTGTGAAAAGTCATACATCTAGTAGTGGTAGCAGCTTGTTCTTGCCTCCTTTGCCAAATCTTCTCAGCAGTGTATTGTGGTTGAAAATGTTGTCATCCACTTTGTTGCTTTGGCTCTGATCCCTCCCACTCTGGCCAGAGTGAGGGAGAAGAGACTGTCATTAATCTGGTTGTTCCTTCCGTAGTTTACAACTGTAACCCCAGTTCTCTGATAGCATGACCGAGGTATCTCACCCGACCACCCTCCTTGCATCACAAAATGGATCTGCAGTAAGAAGTTTGGTATTAATTCAGTCTGTTGCTCCACACTGCATTAGCCCAACTGCTAAGACTTGCAGATCAGTGCACACTGCGCACAAAATGTAATTTTGAAGGAATAGCTACCAATACTACCAATTAGAAATTTTGATGACACTGATTTGACCTGTTCACTTTAAAGCATTGTTTAAATGAACGATTGATACGTGGATCAACCTGTCGCTACCTAAGAAGGACTTCAGAATTTAATAGAATGGGCAGATCCTGCGTAGAAATACGTAGATGAACCTAAGCAGGGTCTAAGTGTTCGTAGTATCAAGCTGCATCCTCAAAGGAAACCAAGGCCAGACACACGAATTGTGAAATTCTAAACTGTAGAAATAGTTAACAAGTGAACACAAATGGATTAGAGGTCATTTTGAATGCAAAACACTGCTATAACCATTTTCTCTCATACTTGGTTAATACAAGGATGAACGTGTTATGTGTTAAGATGATTGGCTTATTGTGTTTAGAATAATATTTTGAAATGTATTAGTTTTGTTATAAACACAATTTAGTCTCATGTACCTTTTGTGTGTAGTATGTATATGATGATATGTAAGTCGGTTTGGATAAAAGCGTCTGCTAAATGCCGTAATGTCATGTAATGTATTATGACAAAAACATAAGAACACATTTCCTCAAGGAAGTTTAACGAAGGAGCAAAGGGAGTTATCTCAGACGGCACTCTGGCTCTGCCACCTTACCAGTTACTAAGCACTGAAGGAGAGACGGCAACTGCAAGGAGGAAAAAAACGTATAAACAAATAAAAAGTTGAAGGTCCGGAAGTTATAAAAATGGACTGCTGTCTGAATCAACGTCCAAAATTCCTAATACTGTGAGTTGAACATCACTCTTGGTCAGAAAAATTAATGGTTTGAGTGGACAGAAATACTTTGTCCTTGTTTTGTCCTCAAACAAATAACGGATGTTTGGAACGGGGACAACGGGTGCCACACATTTGGAACCACTTTTAAGTGTTAGTGGATGTATGCCTGGGAAACACTGATTGATAGCACACAAAATAAATGCTTGTTCATCTTGTTGTTCAAACCAGCTGCTAAGCCTGATAAATGACTTCTGTTATCAAAGCCTGTCGTCTCGACAGACGATACACGTAACTCTTCCTGTTGCCTTCAATGCCGTCAATTATTTATGGAGTCTAAGATAACGGAGATGCAGAAAGACCACCGCAACACAATGCTTTGATGTAACTTGGTATACAGCTACAAGTACACTGGTTCCTGCATAATGGCATCCCTTGGCCCAAGTTGACTCTCGTAAATAAATAGGTTGCTCCTACCAGTGGATGATAAGGACAGAAAAGTCTGTGCCACAATATAAACGATCTATTCATAAAATATATGCAATATACTGTATTCAACAATATCAACTCCTAGCTTTGTGTTGAAAGATAAAGAGAACTTTCTCCTATATCCTTCTTTTGCTTTAAAGTGATTGGCTGGTAGCGCATTCTGAAACTTTGTGAGGGATATGAAAAAATAATATGCTTGATTCGAATTGGCTCTTCATTCAAACTGAAAATTAGCTAGAGTCACACAACAAGTCATGCCATGTCACCAAAATAGTGTCAATGCATTTACACGCATTATATGATGATACATTTAGACAATCAATAAGTCAAGCGGAAATCAGACCAGTGTTCTTTTCTGTTTCTTATGAATGATGCACTCAAGGCATTTCACATTTACTACAGTCCTCAAAATTACATATTCCTGTATGGGTGAGTGGGCCTGTTCTTGGCAGAATAGAATATTTAAGTACGTTGATAAACGTCTTTTTGCTCTCTCTAAGAATGTGATTTATTCCTGTCTGGTTTGAAAACTGTCTTAGTGACAGAACACAGGTCTCGGTGTGGTCTCGGTCCGCTTGTTTTGGTGCGCACCCGAGTACGATTGCTGTGTTCTCACCTGCTCAAAAGAACCGCACCAGGGGGGGAAACACACCAGGGTGCGATTCAGGTGGACTAAACCAGGCAGGTGGTGAAAGTGCCCTTATATCTGGATTCCTCACTATATCCAAAGGCGTTCAACATCTTTTGTTGCTTTTATGGATAATAGTTCTGTGAGACATTCTAAATTCCATTTCTACACTGATTATACAGCATCCTCCAGTTTTTTCTGATCTCCAATCTTGACTTCCAAGTCTTACAAATGGTGCTTATGGATCTCAAACTAGTTCTACACTCGGATAAACCAAAGTACGTTGTTTTCCAGGAAGCAAGACTCCAGAATTCCCTGTCAGAAACCTTAAATGGAACACTGATAGAAAGGTTGCCATCTTACAAATACCTTGGCATTTGTATTGATCAAAATATGTCATTCAAAACTCATGTTGAAGAGTTAACTCTAGTGCACCTTCCTTTCTTCTTCCCATCTGTTACTCTTAATATTCTTTCTCTGTATAGAGCAACTTGGCAGCATGTGCCAAAGGAGAGGATTCTATAGATGCAAAGATGCAATATTCAATACTTGCATTGAAGACAAAATATATAGTATTTTTCCATCCCAAATCTCTTTAGTTGGTTCTGCTTGGGTTTTCTTACGAGGTTTTTTTTGTTTGTTTTCAGATCGTAATCTTATACACTGTCACATAACATCATTTAATTGTAGCCTCCTTACAGGAACGTGTTGTCAAGTGAAGAATAATGACAGCTTGTTGTTTACCAAACCATGTCATGACAAAAAGGGATTGAATTAGAGTCAGACTGACTGGAAGAACCAGACCAATAATGGCAACAGAAAAGGCATTTGTCACATTATAAAGTGGTAATCTGTGAGATCCAAGTCTGAGTCTGCACAGCCACAATTGCTATTGCTCGTCATGCTAACTACCGAATTCTACCTCTATTTTCTTCCAAACAAACCATTGTTACTGATGCGTCATTTCCTTTGTGCCAGAGGATGTTTCCTCAGAAAGACCTACCCGACACTGGCTGCTTGAAACAAGCAAATGTAAAAGCTTTCATGAACTGTACACGAGTATGAGTTGAATCAATATTGTGTTAAATCATAGAGATTAGCAAAATGGACATTTGTTCATATGAAAATGTTGCAAATTGTTATTGAGACAGTAGGAAGGCTGAGAAGAAGACTGAATAGAGGAGGCACACAGGATTCAAACTTTGGACAGCAGGGGCTGGTTCCAGAAGGTGTGGGCTTAACGACTACACCATGCCTGGACACCCATTTTATTTCAGTAGCCTCATTTACTTAATACATTTGTGAACTTTTGACGGCTGACAAAAACTGAATTTAGCGTCACTCAATCCCAAAACACGAGAACTACCAAAATTACATAAATAAAAAATGATCTGACCATAGAAAGTGATTAAGCCTTCCCTGGGCTCAAATAAAGAGCATGAGAGCATCATCTTTCAACAGGAATACACAATGATGTACTTACTGTACATTGAATCTGGAACTTAAATTGAGGTAAAATGAATGTTCTGCCCATTCTCCCTTCATTCTTTCTTCATTCAACACAATGATGTTGAAAAGCAGGCCATGAATGACTCATTTAAAAGAAACAATAGGCTCTGCATAAAAAAGTTGGAGATGGCAGCCTCTGTGTAGTCATAAACAAGTTTCTATTTTTAAACTTCTGGGTCATGCAGTGTCCTAGGCAACCACATGTAATCCAGGAATTCCAGATAAAACAAGAGCCAGTGCCAGTGTGGGTCCCTGGTGCTGTTCTTCGCCCTGCGGAGAGAGCTGCCTATTCACAGGCACACTGGATACCCAGAGAAATACAATATTCATATCAATTCATTTCCCACTGCATAAACAAGTAGCTTGCAGCACAAATACAATGGTTCCAGATGCTGTGGTGTATTGGAGGAAAGCACTTTGGCTCCCAGCACAACTTTAATTTGTAATGTCCTCGAAATTTGCATGCTGAGTGTTTGGCTACATACCCATTTCTGTAAATGGCAATTCCCAAATGCTTCACAGAGTGTTGTTGATAAAGGAAAGTGGGCAGACCTGGCACATTGCAATGAGAGGAGATAGCTGTGTGTATTACCAGCGAAACAGTAACAGCTGCTGCTTAAAAAAAGAAGAAGAGCCATAGACCGTGGTATGAAATAGCCTTTGTCATTATTTTATTCATGTCATTCATATGATAGTTAGATGGGTCAGCTTAGTTACAGGAAGACTAAAATAGTCTATAGTAATAAAAGTATGTTTTCACTTAATTAGCCTAAGAGATGCGGCTAAAGTTTTCATTTTTCTGGGTGGAAGATTTGGGTAATGAAGTCATCAGCATGAGAATCATGTAATGAGGCTCCTGGTAATGCCATAATCAGAACAGATCTCGATGGAATACTAATAAGCTGCTAGAGTGGTTCAATCACCGTGTAATGAACTAACAAAAGTATATTTCCTATTTTATCATTCCCCATAATTTTTAAGACACCCATGTGACCAGAATACAGAGTCGAGTCCTCCTTCCTATCAGGACTGGAGAGAGTTGTACACACACTATCCCTGCTCTGCCAGCATCAGTCACTAGAGACTTTCAGACGGAGCGATGCTAAATTGAGTGGGGTGTGGAAGCAGATATGTAGTGATTGGAAAGAGGGAATGGTGCAAGATATGGTGTAGTTTGTGATGTTTAGCTATCTGAATCTATTGCAGGTAGGGCCACAACATATGCTGATGTTAGAAAATTGCTTCTGTTTATGCTTAATATCTTATATAGGCAACTGCCTACTAAAGTGGAGGTAGTCTATAGTTTTATACTACTGCTAGCTCCTGAATACAAAATACATTCAAGGTGAAAATAGGCAGTTTTGCGTCTCTCAATCAGCTTTTTCAAATGAGAAAAGATCTTACCTGTGGTCTTCATATTGAGAGTACATACAGTACAGGGTTTGTTAGTCCTAGTAAAAACAAGACTAGTGTGCCTGGTGTCTGGGTCGCTCTGTGGTGATTCTAGTCCTACATTTTCCTCGCACCTTCCCCATCCTACTCGGGCGCGGCCCAGTTCCTGTGATACTGTGCTTCTTGCAGTCACTGCTGGATGACGGCCGCTTGCCCTGTTTTCACCTCCTGTAGAACATCTCACACGGGCAGAGTTGAAATGGTTGTCTATCGTGGCTATTTCCTCTGCTAAGCGAGTGGGCGAACACCCCACCGGTGAGCCCAACATGTTTAAGGTGGAGATAAGATGGCTCATGTCTTATGCTATGGCCGAACCCTTCATTCCCCCTAAGAGGCTCACCTCTTTCCACATTTACCAGGTGGTCAAACTGGCTGTTTTTAACACCCTCCCAGGTTGGGAAGGGTCCAGAGGAAGCCACGCTTCTGTGCCCAGTGAGAGACCTCAGATGTTACACAGATGGTACTAGAAGTCTCAGAAGGACAGACCAGCTTTGTGTTTGCTACAGTGCATATAATAAGGGTCAGCCTCTGTCGAAGCACAGGGTTTTGCACTGGATAGTAGTCTAGGAACTTCCCCATGGCTGCAGGCGAGAAGGCTCATTCAACTTGGAGCATCTCCACGCCATGGGCTGCCCTGAAGGGTGTTTCCCTAGCGGACATGTGTGCAGCAGTGACCTCAGCTCCGCTGTGCACTGTTGCCTATTACTACAAGGTCAACATGGCTGCCCAACACGCTGTGGCAGCAGTCACAAGTGTTGGTTGAAAATGACCTGGCTGGTATGAGCCATCCAGTGTTAAACCCTGCCTCTGGCGGTCAGGAACAATTATATAGAACGGTTCTATGAATTCTGGATGACCTGGAGTCATGATTCTGTGACACGGAATCTTGGCGAGAAGATGCTAGAAGAACAGATTCCCTGATGGGCATAAGTAGGGGGCGTCGTGCCCTTCATTCCGTCATGCATGACTTTGTTGGTATCATTTCTTGCACTATGCGTGCGTGAGACGATATTATCCAGTGGTCATCTAGATTTCATCAAACCGTAGTAACATTCGCAACTGTCGATCTAAACTATTTCAGGAAGCTGGCAACTCTGTGTCTCACAGTTTCTCCCCACACTATTCCTTGGCTGTTATGGAATATATAGACATGATTAAGTGTGATTATGTCTGTTAACCTTCCCGGTGTCACCTTCCTTTAATATGTTTTTGAGGCAAGGTGAGCTCATTTATTTGTTAACTGATATTTTCCAGAAGGGAAATAGCTGATGTTACCTTTAGCATATGGCAGAGGAGGTGAATGATTCAATAAATACTGCAGCGCATGTGTCACTACATGAAAGCAGGAATATTGATGTAATATCATTTTTCAGCTACTCAAGTAGACAACTGATTCTTCTTCTTCTTTTTTTAGTATTATTATGAAAGGCAGTAATTATTTTATTGTGTGTATGTAAACATAGTCAGGTGTTTACAATTCACAAAACTTTGCTCTTCAGCCATGTCTTTCCCAAGCTGTCGCTCAGAATATGTGCGTGAACAGTAAGTCATTCCAGATCTAGAAAATACTTTTAAGGACAGCACAGAGCCATGTAATATTTCAGAGAGAATATGGAATTCAAATAGCAGGTCAGGGGCTCTGCATCAATAAGTGGACTTATCGCTCCAGGATAAGCAATATAATTTACCAGATAAGGCCATCGGTACTTAAGACTTGATCCTTGAGCTGTTTCCGGATGAATGCATACTGCCAATGCAAATCAAGAACTTCACCAGATTCTGTGGCCTTGTAGTAACCTAGATGGCAAGCACATAAACTATAGTACTATATTTCCCCAATTCTTGATTTGACAGGGTTACTGTCGCATGTGAGATGAACTGTAACACTTTTACTGATTCATCTCACTCAGCCATCTTGTTCCCTCGGTCTCATTGCAAATATTATGTTTAATGTTGTTAAACTATGTTAATCTCCACAATATATCAGGACTTATAGTGTCTGTGGCAGGGCAATCATGACAAAGCTGCAGGGTGATTTGTTTGGGGCAATGGGGATGGCATATCAGGTCGATTCTGCCCCATGGCGCTGTTTCTTGTGGACTATCAGTGACGGTGTTAAAGGTATACAGTAGTTCACCCCAAAACAAAAATTCACTCATAATCGACTCACCCTCATGTCAGTCAAAACACCAGTGAAGTTTGTATGTCTACATAACACACAGCAAGTTAGCTAGTGCAGCTCCATGTCAGCCTGAAGTAGTTGGGTACTGTTTCTTTGTGAGTTCCAAAAAGGGCAAATAATGATCATAAAATTACTCGAAGCAGCTTGTGCCGTATAATCTGGTTGGCTTTGCAGTTTTGCATTGTAGTGTTTGCGGCCTCTGCTGTACAAACTGTGTAACGGAGGAGAATGAAAAGAGGGAGAGGAGAGGAGGTAAGCAGATTAAGCAGCAGACAATGTAGCTCACAGCGCATACGTGCGATGCACATCGTTATGTCCCACAAAGTTCATCGTCATGTTTTTACATCGCAAATTATTGTACTACGATGTATCATCCCATCCCTAGAAATAACAATGACCCTCTAAGCCAATATATATTCATACCTTTAATAGGAAATGTGTAAAGTACATAGGCCTACTGTGGAAACAGACAATATAAATAAATATACAATGGGAAATTTGGTCCCCCATAGTTTGCTACTGTAGTGAGACTGTTGGTGTGTTGTAGAACAAATAATTGTCGGTGAGGAAAATCTATGAGATAATGAGGTAAATATTGGACTTTTGGACTCTTGGCATCTGAACACTGAATACTGCATGAGCTGTTTGGAGTAATTTAATGGTCAGTTCTAAAAGTTGTTATGGTGTTATCTTGTGAAGAAGAGGACTATTCCATCACTTAAGAGTCACTAACACTAACACGGCCTCAGAATTTAACATTTTAAGTAGATTCACTTACAGAGTATGGTCAAACTGAACAAAAATATATAATAATTGCTTCCAACATAAGTTTGAGTGAACATATCTGGTTATTAAGAAGGTTTGGCATGTGGTTAACATCATTTTCATGCTGTTCAAACCATTTGATGACCAATAAACGGAATAAATAATTGTACATTGCCTAGTTTGTTTTCTCAAGATTGTCAGAATGACAAATGTGCATTTAGGGAATCCATGCAAACATTTAGCATGTTTTAGTAGAAAATAAACCTCATGAAGCCTTGTTGTGGTATAATTCCAAGGACAAACAAAGTACAAATGTTGTCTAGGTTTTGGCTCAGAATCACTACAGTTCTCTATAAGGATGTCATTGCTTTACTTTTCATCTGAGGAGAAGTATTTACCTCTGCTCCCTCTGTCAGTATGATAGATTCTTCTTGCCATGACGTGAGGCGGTTTTCAATCTGACTGTAATGAATCATCGCCCTTTACCCGGCAATGCCGCAAAGAGATATGACCCGAGTTTGATTTTTCTTCCTGACATGTAATTAATTTATTCTCCAAAATGATACATCATTTCATTATGATTTTATTTTGTACCGCTGACCGAGACTTTGCATTTGAGAGCCAATTAAAAGCAAACAAGATGGATGCATGTGACAGAAATCTGGGCGATCCGAGCTTCACCACAGGAGCCTGCCCACATGATAATGCAGCTGTATCGGCGCACTGGTGGCACACATAGAAATAACAATTCATTATGAGCTTTGTTTGGATTGGCTGCCCAGCTGTTTAGGAGAATCTACTTCCTGAAAGCAGCTGAGTATGCTACATAATCCCATCTGGTCTTTACACTGGTGAAGTCTACTCATTGAAGATGTGATGGCACAGAAGGTGTGCATGGGCAAATAGGCTACTATACTTTGAGGAAAGTTACTACACTGTATAAAAGATGGTTATCAAGAGGATCTTAGTGAGCTGAATGTTACTTTATAGAAACATTGCAATTGGAAGAACTACTTGAACCTTGAAATGGTTCCTAACTATAGCAATAATATTAAGGCGTCCTTTAGCATTAGCGGCTTCAAAGTACTCAGAATCACACCAAAGAACATCGTCAAGGATATTGTGTTTTCATACAGTGGTTACTAATGCATGTGTACAAAAATATAGTATTCTCCAAGTATACATTCTTTCATTTCCTTTAGCCACTTATTCCTATTCAGACTCATGGGGGGCTGGAGCCTATCCCAGCATACTTTGGGCAGAAAGGAGGGAAACACTATGGACAGGTTGCCAGTTCATCACAGGGCTAACACAGGTAGACAGACAAACACAGACAATCACTCACCATGGCCAATTTAGAATCTCCAAGCACCTGACTTGCATGTCTTTGTTAAGTGGGAGGAAACCCACGTGAAGAAGTGAGAACATGCAAACTCTGCACAGAATGGACTGGGACCGGATATCAAATCCAGGTCCTTCTTGCTGTGAGGCAGCAGTGCTAACCACTGAGACACTAGTGTACGTAAAAATACAAATAAAGATGAAGAAAATAAAGATTGTTCATATCTACCATAGTTCCTTAGTGGATCACTGAAGGTTCTGAACTCTAAATGGGTATCTATCAACATTAAATAAGGTAGCTGCTATTCGAAAATGCAACCTTTTTTCAAGTGGGAAGAATAAGGCTTGATCATTGACTACGAAGATGACACACGCTCATTATTATTAGTATTCAAAATCTTATCAACACAAATCTAATATAGGCTATATATAGGCCTATTTGGCTGCATGCAGTACATTGAGATAGGTTACTCTCTTAACCAATATCTAAATATACTACCTCACCCCTTCTTAAAAGTTATCAAGATGAGAAGTTGAACAATCACCATCATCATTCAAAAATAATCTCACATTTGTATCATAATGCCTGAATGCTTGCCAGCACTAGAGGTCCAGTCATCATCCAGTCGCTGTTTTCCAGTGATGGACTATGATAGATTTGATCTGCAAAAGGCTCAGACTGTTAAATGAGATGAACTGAAAACGATCTCACTTTAGGGCTGCTGTGCACATTGCACAAAAAAGTAATCCAAAAGCGTGACAGAAGCATACAGCACTATTCTAATGTATATATATTCAAAGAAGATTCCACAGACGTTTTCCTTTATAAAAATGATAGGCGTGCTAGACTTCCTCTAGGATTTCAACTGTGCAAGGTTGATGGTATCATTAAGTGAAAGTCTAAATTGCACTCTGTTGTTATTCAAAAAAACATAAAATAAAGGATATGTCTTGACACCAAAGACTGTGTGCATAAATCTACAAAGAAAAAGGAAAACAGAGATCATTGTCCATGTAAATCTACGAGGGAGTTTGGTCTTAGGTGAGAACTCCAACACAGACCCGGGTGTTTCAATTTTAAATGTGTCAAATGTTCCATACATTTAGAATGTGGTTATACCTACTCAGACAGTTATCTGATTCATTAATTCATTGTTGAGTTGATTGTATGGCTTCTTTTGTTGGTACATCGACAGGGACTTTGGCCAACTTGCAAGTAGTTAGATTTCTTATATGGTTGCCATCACTGATTTTAGTTTAGTAAATTAACTATTTTAGGTGTTCATCCATCCGTGGTACCTAAATTGCCATTCCATTCCAGTGCCATCAGGAGATGGGCAAATGCCTTTATATGACAGGCTATCATTTGTGAATGACATTGAGTGTGAGTGACTAGAATGTGCTTTTTGCCTAATTTTCCTTCATTAATCTTCTGCCAGGCATTTAATGTGCACAACTGCTGTGGCATTACTAATTATTTGATGTCATGGAGTGTATTTGTACATATCATAGTGCATACATGCATGTTTACTTAAAAAAGGCAGTTCTTTGATTTTGATTCAAAGGTTCAGAATGCGCTTCAAGACTGCTCATCATGTTGTTCTTCATGTTTTATTTTGTCCATCCTCAAGAACATTGTGAAATTACCGAGGCAAAGTGATGGGTACGTGACAGGTAAAGGAGCTCATTCAAAGACACCAGTAGGGTTCATGCTGCAGTTTTTTCCAGCAATTTTAGCACGCACGGCTGTATGGTTAACCTTGCATGCTCCCAATTTCACTTTAAATTAAACAAAGTACATATATTGGCCGGTCTTTTTCATGTTTAATTTCCTGTTGAATACCCAGAGCAGAGGAGGGGCACCTCTCACCAGTCACCAGAATCATGAAAGTGACAGTAGAACTGATACAGAAGGTGTTTGTTTCAAAGATTTATTGTTTGGAGTCCTGGAAGTTGCAACTCCAAAATGTTCCTTTCTGTTTGATGACATGGTTTAAAATGTCATAATGTATTTCAACAAGTAAATAGGATTGCTTGTTTTACCTCACTTTACGGCACTTTTCCATTACATTTTGTGCAATATCTCACTTTGGAACATTGTCACCTTATACAATTCATACTGAGCTGATTAACTGTCAGTGATCAATACTGGTGGTCCCAGGTGACTCTAGTGACATGGCTTGTGTTAATTTCATAAAGCTAGTGTAAAAATCACGCAGGTAACACATATACAACAGCTATATAACCCTTTAAAATAGAAGCTATACAACCCTGTTATTTATATCTACGGTTGCAGTTTGCAGTAAAGTAATTTTTTGCAATTATTGCATTAGACGAGAATTGGAAAACAACAACAAAATAGTCCACCTGTTTTCAGGCCAGCGACTTCTAGTTGGAGGTTGACTGTTGTACCAAACTGCAATTTCTGAAACCAGCGACTTTAAGCTCTTTGTTTTGACATGTGTTCATGAATTAGGGGAATATTTAACAGTCCTTCATTATAGTTAATAAATACTTTAATAGGCTATTTACACCATATGCAAATATAGACAAATGTCACAGTTGATCACCCAGTCCATGTTGACATACTGCTATGTATTTGAGAAAAACGGTCAGGTACTGGACTGCTGAACAGGACATTAACTCTCCAACTTAACCAACATACCACAGAATGTAGTGGGAAGTGGTGATTAGGTTAGGAAGTTCAAATGTGAACGTTCTCCTCCGAGTGTGGGTCGTTTCTGTCCTGAAGTGAAATGAGGAGAGAGAGGGATGGTTACAGTACAGTGGGAAGAGAGGAACATTGTTCAGACTTTTCCTTTCAGTTTAAAGTGCTGGGGGTTTGAATGAGAGCAGTCCGTGGGAATTCCTATTCTGAGCTCACAATCACGTTATCTCTGTTTTACCATGTCCGCATCATTTTCACGTGATGTCATCCTCTGTTGTAGTTGTTCTCTGCTCCCTTACTGCAGATGCTCCTTGCCTTAAGGCGGTTTCACACCTGATAGTTAACTTCTAGTCCCCGTCTTGGTTCGCACAAGACGTGAGAATGATACATTGTTTAGGTTTGCAGCTGGTTCGGTTCCCTTTCACACCTATTAGTTTGCTCTGGTCCGAATCAGTTGATGGCTCGGTGAAGCGAATCAAAATGCAGCCGCACAAGCCATGTGAGAACGTTCATGTCACTCATTGGTCAGATGTGTCTGAGGCGGGAGCAATGACGTAGCTCCTGAACTGCTCTCCAATTGGTCAGAATTTCCATGCGGGAAAACTCGAAAGAAACTCCGGGAAGTAGAGAAGATTTCGCTGTTGTTGTGTGTTGTCGAAAGTTGTGAGCTTCTATATGAATCCGACCAAATCCCTATGAAGCACTGCACCTCCTCACGACTCCACGTTTGTCCGCGATTACTCGTCATGCTCGCGTGTTGTGATGCTCGTTTTCCTCATCCCATAATGCACAGTGTAGCTGGCTACGGGAGCTTCATATGAACTTTGTTAATTAGGCATATCATAGGATATTCTGTGTTTTAATTTAATTTGATTTCAATATCAAGTGCTATAATTTTGAAATGGCTTTAGGGCTAAGAGGTTGCCTATATTGAATACAATAACCAGATCTAATCAGTTAGGCAAAATACAATGAAGCCTTGTCAAAAATACATAGTTGCCACTGTACTTATGCCACCTTTTCTCCTGAGCAGACATTGCGAAGTAGAAAAGAACATGTGTTGTAAATCAGAATCCAGAAGATGTCGGGGAACACATCTTTTTAGGGTAACTCCGCCCCGCACATGTAGCTGCGGATATATCCCCGCTGCGTGCGCTTATCTCAACTCTGACTATGAGCCATACAGTGTACAGTGATTAGGGATATCCTGCTTTACTGTAGATAGGAAACGACTCAGACAAGCATAGCATCAATTATTCACTATGCAATATAGTGTGCAGCAAGGTTCATCCTTTATTTATATGGATTTAATTTCTTTGCATTCCAAGAAATGATCAAATAAGGCTGTGAATTTTATTTGCGTAAGGGGACAAGGCAAGTGAGCCTCTCTCGCACAAATCAAATGCTGCACTACTGCATAGTGGAGCAGTGCAGTGATACAATGTTGGTATCTCGCAAGGGGACTCTACTGGGCTGCCATTGCTTTATTTTGTCTTGAGCAATGAGTGAGCCCAGTCACTCTCTGATGAGGGATATCTCATTTATATTCTGGTCATTTTAAACATCAGCAAGACTGGCAAAATGATTCCTCACACACCAGAGTCAGCATTAAACCATGTATGGATTTACTGTAATGAGTAATATTCCCATTTGTCCAGATGATTTAGAAATGGAATATGGAAATATTTGCATTATGAAAGAAATTTAGTTCAACATAACCCAACTTCACATCTTTGAGACGGGACAGAAGGATACATATTTCACTGTTTCCTTACAGTATTCCTTCATTGTTTCTTGTTTCTGCATGTTCTGAGTTCAAAGGGAGTTAAAAGTTCAATATATTACTTAAATATTTCGGTCCTCTATGGACTTGGTAATTTTGCATTTAGTGCTTGTGACTTCGTGTGCATCTATTATTTCTATTATTAGATCCCAGCCAAGGTATGCCTCAGTTTTTAAAACAACATTCCCTTCTATAATGCAGATGGTCTTTCCATGCGGTATTCTTGCATCTGTCAAATTTGCATATCCCAGGGGATGATTTTTACTCTGTATTTCAATTTGAATATATTATATTGGGTCCATGTTTACTTTACAGCAACATACCCCTAGCTCAGCAGCCCCTATAGTAGCCCCTCTGAGACAGACCCATTCGTACTGCTCTCTGGCTGAAAGTGGTAATACAGTTCTGGGTGAAATGTATGTAATAATCTCTCTTTAATATTCTGTCAACATAGGGAAATTCTAATGTGAAATTATATATGAAAATACTATTTATTTGATTTGCAGCACTTTTCCTCCAATGGTCATTAAACCCCAGAAAATGTTCTGTTTTCTCAAATCCCCTAAACTCCATACAGTTAAAGGTCACAAGGACCCAGTGGTTCTCCTAATTATGGACTTAATTCTAATTGGCAAGCTATTGAAACGAAGGCCTGCTTTTGCAGAGACTGGGTAAAAGGTCAGATGAATTTCAGGAGATGGCTACAGGGTGATATAGCTGTGGGTGGCTGGAGGAGGGCAGACTGTTATTCATCTCATTATACTGTACATCTGTGATTGTGCTGTGGTTAAAAGGGACTTTAAAGAACTTTCCCCAGAGTTCTCTGCTGCAGAGATGTTTGGCTTTCTCAGCTGTTCTGACATATCTAGTATGCGGTCCATTGAACCTGCATACAGGCACCAGTGTCTGGCTAGCTGGAGTAAAAAGTAGGATTTCCAGTCATGACTTAAAACCCTTATTGATGCTTTTTTTAAAGTAATAGAAACGGCAGAAACATTTCATAGGGATCTTCGTTCATGCTAACTCGATAACGTCACTCAGTTCCTGTATATATTTTGGAGGCACATCCATGCTACGAACAATCCCGTTCCACCTTATTCCAAAGCTGCTCTATTGGATTGAGATCTGGGGAGTGTGCAGGCCAATGTACTAAACTAAAGTCACTGGCATGTTCCTGTAAACAGTTCTCTTCAAGTCTGATGAAGAGCCAATGTGCTCGAAACGTCACTTCTCTGGTGCATGAAAACAATGAAAGGGAGCCTTGCAGTGTGCGGACTGTTCTTCACCTGTTAGTTGATTTCTGTTCCATCCAGCACCTGCCTTAGGTGAGGTTGATGGATGTGCGTGCCACCACAAGAAAACATTCCCCACACCATTACAACGCTACTGTTCACACCAGGCATGATGGATCATGTAGTTTACACCAAATACTGACCCTGCCATCAGCATGTCACAACAGAAACAAGGATTGTTCAGACCAGATGGCATTCATCCAATTTTGGTAATCATTTGCCCTCTGTAGCTTACAGTGTCAGCTAAAGCTGCTACAATTGTCTGAAAATTACAGAGAAGCAGATTTTTTACACCACAATGCTGTTACTGTTTTACTAATATGCCTGATGTGTTTAAAATAACACACAATTATCAAAAAGTAGAAGTAGGAAATTGCCAAAATAGCCTAATCCAGTCTTTTTGAAAAAGAAACAGGGGTGTAGAGTCAAAAGTGATATATAAGCGTTATATCAGGAGGTCCAGACTCCAGTGACTCATTGAAAAGGCACTCTTGGGCTCATTGTTCTTAGTCACTGGAAATTGCATAATGTTGTGTTTCACTACTGTCTAGATTTCACTGTGGTTCTTTACTGTTATTTGTGTAATTGTATGATAGAATGGAGAGTAGAGTCCAGTAAATCCCTTAATGGTTTCCAGACTGCTCTGTCTTTACTAGTCTGGGTTTTCCTCAAGAAACTGCGCTGTGCACTCAGCCACGTAATCCATGTTACAGTAACTAAAAGCCGGTGCTGACTTCTATCTAGCTGAGTTGGATGGATTCCTCTCCAAATTCTGAATGAAAACACCTCCGATAAAGCCACAGGTTTTTGTCCGCGTGCCAGCAGGGAGTTCCAGTGAGCGCTATGCGTGGTATAACCCTGAGAAGGAACCCTGAACGATAGACTATACAGGAGCAATATTTTTGTATGTCACCATGTTCATAGATTATGTAAGACATAGGCGGCAGGGGTTTTTTTGTCGTTAGGGAAGGCTATGACGTTATGGGGGAGGTGAAAGGGGGGCTGTATTCTTTATTTTCTTTTGTTTTCTTTTTTAATAATAATGACTTTTTAAAGGGAAATTGTGTGAGAGGGGGGCCAGTGAGACAGGATTTTGTATATATTATTATTATTATTTATGCGCTTGAATTGGGAGAGCGATACAATGTTGCAGTTTTGGACTGCGGGCGTGGCGCTGCTACATTTGTATCCAAAATGTATTACTTTCCCTCTATTGAGAGGCCTGGGAGTGTAGCGATATAAATTAGGGCATATAGAAACGATCAAATGTGCACAAATATAATAGCAACGTAAAGTACCATATTCATTAAACAAAATATGTTTAACATTTGACTTTACAATTATTCAGTTGTTCCATTGAGTTGCACACTAAGAGTAGTCCATTACATCAACACACACACATCACAGATTACGGACCGACTGCGACTGAACAACTGCCATCAAATGCTGAGTGAGAACGGTCTGCTTATGATATGCATAACATTCCATTGCAGACCAACCACATCACAAGTGCAGCGCTGCGCTGTTGGCTGTTTGCTGCACTCTCCACGCCTTAGATCTTTAAAAGCGACTTAAGATCACAAAGACATTCATAACATCAGTGTATAACGGAATTTTATCTTATCTTATATCTTATTATATAGCAGGGAAGGCAAAGGGTATGGTTCACTTAGTAGGTACATCCTGTTCATTCTCCAACTGCTATTGATTATATCGACTGATTATTCCTAGGTCATTTTCCTTGTGGTACATACGAAAACTTAATTTAAAGTGTTGCTGAAACTTTCATAATCGCTCCATGCAGTTTCATGGTCACTCAGAAAGAAAATCAATGCTTTCGGTAACAGGCGAAGTTGTTCCCTCTTTCCCTCTCTTTACCTTTAGCTTAAGACACTGTATAGCATTAGTGACATTTCTTTTATGTTCTTAAATAGTATCAAATGATATTATGCTGTATATCAACTTATTTTTGTTCTTTTGATTCTCTCTTTTAGGAATACCAAATCGACATCATCTTTGCTCAGACATGGACAGACAGTCGCCTCAGATATAACAGCACAATGAAAATATTGACTTTGAACAGCAACATGGTTGGACTTATTTGGCTACCAGATACCATCTTCAGAAATTCCAAGAGCGCAGATTCCCACTGGATTACAACGCCTAATCAGCTCCTCAGAATATGGAATGATGGGAAGATACTTTATACCCTAAGGTAAATAGAGGAAAACTAAAAATGTTGGCCAACTTGTACTTGGTGTAGTAGAACCTCAACTATCCCATTAGAATGGAGTTCTTCTGAGGACTAAACTGTTTTGACTGACTAAACAGAAATAGAGTACAATGTCAAAGCTTACGCAACATTTTAAGGCCTCATACCTTCTAATTTTCAGTTAAAATATTATAATTATATGTAGCAATAATATCAATAGGAACTCAATTACTACTACTACTGCTAATGCTATTACTACTAATAATAATAATAATAATAACAACCTCCATCATGTTACCAAAATACTATATCATAAACAAAAAATATTCTAGTTCTACCTAACATTATGGCTGTAGTCACCTATAGTGAGGATGAATATCATGCAATGGTTCATACACATAAATACCTAATCTGACCTGAAGGCACCTGAAAGTTTACATGGGTTGATATTCTCATTGTTAACATATTGTGAAAGGGTTGCCCCAGTCTTTCAACAGGGTTACATTTTCTAGCCGATTGAGTTCACTGGGATTGAAACTTGGTTTTGTGATTTCACAGGTGACATTTGGAAGGGTGAAATAGTCCTATTACTGGATTATTTGCCTGCATGTAAATCTAATCGGTGTATTACAGTTGTAAATATGTAATTTGAAGTGAGTATCCAAATAAAGAAATGGTCTTCGGTACTAAGACAGTGGTTCTCAACCTTTTTGCTGTGTAACCCTTTAAAACCAAGCATTGCTTACTCACGAGCCCCTGTCCGCTGCATATGGAGAGTGGTGAACAGTTCAACCAAAGGATCATTTTCCCTTTTCACGTTGTTTCATTTGATTATCATAGGAGGCCTAGAGGCGTATTACTATTCAGTATTTCCCAAGAAAAAAGAAAACGGTTGAGAAAAATCAGGAAAAGAAAGACATGATAATGAATTTGTACAGAAATATGTGTTTTGCTATCCCATAAATCACCTCACGACCCCCTCGGGGGTCCCGACTGTACTGTTTTGAGAAGCACAGACAAATCATGTTTTGATTTAGAATACTCATGTATTGTTTTTTGTTTGTTGTTTGGATGTTTGTTTTTGAATGGACAAATGTTTTTTTACAACTGCACAGGGAGTCTACCATGCTGTCTCAAACGCTTCACAGGACATTTCCTTAGCAACAAAAGGAGCAGCACCACTCAAATCAAAACCAAGTTTCTCCCTCATGGAGTTATATTGATCTTCAATGTTCATGGGAACTGCAGAATTTGAGGGGTAATATCTGTTGATGGCATGAGAGAAAGACCATGAAATGGCCGAAGTATAACAGAGGTGACATTTTGTGATATCTATGCCTCTCCCATTTGTGGTGGTATTCTCCCAATTCCATGCTTTGAGGTAGAAGGATCATACCAGAATTACAAAGATTTGTCCTCATCTCTTTCTTTTACCATACTAATTACCATTTTAAGCCTATTCAGTATGAGAGTGTGTACCTTGCATCTCCCGTTTTCTGCAGTACAGTTCAAAAGTACATCTACTGTAAACAGTCTGCAAATGTAATTTAATTTATACTTTATTGTCACACCCATGCACAGAGCACCTAGTGAAATAATTTCTCTGCATTTAACACACAAGTGATTGCACAAACACACACATGCTAGGGGGGCCGGAGCAGAGGGCTGCCCAGGGACGTGCGGTCAGGGGAGGCAGGTGAGGCAGAGCTTTATACTTTATGTATGACTAATTTCGAAAAAATGTATAGTCGCTGAAATTGCATATTTCCATTTCCTGTTCAAATACAGGGGTGAAACGCGAGGTGCGGCAGCAACGAGCTGAGCCTCCCCTCTGAATGCGCAATCCATCATAAACTGGGTTGATACATGCAATTGGCCCGTGCCTGTTGCCGTATCTCTGCAAATCGCCAATATAATGTTTGCAGATATGCTTATATACCTGGATTTTCCACAGTCTGGCTAATGTCTTTAACCATTACATTTTAATGTTTGTAAGTGACATATTTAGGTTTGCTGATGGGACATAAGACCGCAGTGAAAAGTCACAGGGTGAGGCAAGTAATATTTTGCCACACTCTGCCAACAGGTGCTTG
>OMOT01077974.1:0-10771 GCA_900312575.1 Acanthochaenus luetkenii
AAAAATTCTGCCCCCAATATTAGGGGGACTGAGATTACATTTAGGGGGGCTTCAGCTAGCAGCAACACGTGTGTGTGTGTGTGCGATAACGATAAAGCTAGCTAACTAGTTTTCGGAAAAAGTTTAGGCTAGTGAATGATCGATCAAAATGTAATTAAAACGACAATGAACAAAACACTAAAAGCTGCTATGTATAACTTTTTAGGTCAAAAATTATACAAATATATAGACTTATTGAGTCGATAGGTTACTTTGCCAAGTTGCCCATAATCTCTGTGTATTTAGCCTACTTTGAAAGAAACTGGATGCTGGCAGGACTACGTGATACGTAGTACTATGCCGTATACCCACTAAGAAAGCTCCAGGATTTCCGTATACCAACTTAAAAATACACAAAGATATGTAACAACGTAGTTTTGAGACAGAAGTTGCTTTTGTTTTCATAAACGCTGGGCTGGGAGATGTGATAGCTGAGCAAACGTTGCCAAACCAAAAAAAGACTTGTTGTCTCTTGCGTGCCCCAACCCGACACTAGCCCCATTCGGACAAGATTAGTTTCTCTAGGGGAAATGTATTACAGTGCTAATTCGTTCATTTTAATTCCGTCCGGAACGGCCGTGTCAGTTCCCTCCTACCCAAGTAATAATTCCGGCCCCAAATACCTACTGTTTTCCAGCAAACTCACGGGTGTATAATAATTTTGTACCGTCCAGATAGACATCATTTGAGATATATCACAGAGTTCGCAGGCTGTTTAGAACACAAATTCGGGCGAAAATGTAGTCAATCAGAAGAGGCAGGTCCCGCAAACTGCTTAGATTTATGTCTGAATCTGTGAAATCTGTCATTACGTGCGATACATTACACGTGATACGTGATACATTTTCAAAATACATTTTGATTTTAAAATGTTTCTCGTGTGTCCGCAGCCCTTTCACTTGAGCTACTCAGAACATTGCAGATTGAGCCATGTCAACACAGTTAATGAATCTAGTATTGAGCATTAAAATCGTACTGGGCACCCTCAAGGAGTTACTAGCCCCGCTAAGATTGAATTTATCTTGGAGTGACGGAAACATCCGTCCGACAATTACGTCTGTAAATGTAAAAAGACGTCCGCCATGCAAATGTAGTATTACCCACGTTACCCTGTAAAGCTAATACTGTCCGAATAAGGCTTAAGATAGGATTTCATTCCTCAAAACCGTTTTTTGATATTATTTCCCATTAATGTGATATATAGCAACCAATTCATGATTGCTATTGATGTCTGATGTCTCTTAAAACATATCTTAAAGAGATCATTTTCTCCCCCGGTCAAGAGTCCACCCACCTTCCAAATCCAAATGTAACCCCTGTTTATGGGGTGTGGCTTTGGGAGGTGTGTGTGTGTGTGTTTGTATGTGTGTGTGTGTTCCTCGTGCGCAGAGGGTGGGTGGTTGGGATGTTGTTAATCATCACAATATATCCACTACTGAAAAATAGACTACACAATATTCTAACATCACAACTCTTCCGACTAAATCCAGTCAACACGTGTGCGTTGACATTGAGAATGGAAAAGCAAAAGCGGGATTGCATTTCCATTTGAGTGTTAGCAGGGTAGATGCGTGACCACAAGAGCATTATAATGTAAAGGGAACCAATGCCATTGAATTTGATTTATGTCAACCGTGTGCCACAAAGCCTACATAGAAACGTGAAAATGAAATATTATGTGGCAAATTGAATGATCATTTCCTTTTTGTCATGGATCATGCAATAATAAACTGCTATTTCAAATGATTTTCATTTCATGTGAATAATGACAGGGTTCTGTTATATATGTGAAATGGACTTTGCCTTTGCATTTTAATATTGGCAGACAATGTGCACATGTAAACTTGAAAATGCTAATGCAAACTGGGCTTTTGCATTAGAATTAGAATTATGTAATGATTTTTGCACACATCACTGAAAATGAAATTATTTTAATTTTAATTTCAATATTGACAGGATTATTATGCTTCCAACATTTGAACAAGGATTCTCCATTGACAGATTTCATTCATTTGTTATGGATGGATTTATTTGTTTAATTTGGTATGGATATTGTTCTGTACCTTCTTTATCTTAATGGCAACGTTTCATTTCTGGTAAGTCATGTCCTGTTAATATCCTCTGTTGTAAATTACTATGACTGATGAACTAAAATCAGACACTACAGTAAATGGCAAATCCGACATCAGTTTTGAGGATCCTAAACCTAACAGAAAGAAGAACAACAAACGTGACAGAAATGATCTGGGGCAAATAGCATTTTTCAAACACTTTTGTTTTTATGGTAGTTTACAGTGTGGTATATCATAAAGCCACTTGTAGTATCTAGACAAAACGGAACGTAGAGGCCAGTCCTCTATACACAGGCTGCACCTCCTAACAATAGAGTGACCCTTAAACAACAAAAGGAAAGTTGGGTTGGGTTTCATGTTTCAACATGAGAACAGCAGTTGAGAGTTCCAGCCTTTGCTGTGCTGATAGGTTGAGCAGACCGGACAGCTGAGAATGACAACCAACAAGGCAAGGTTAAGCTCAAAATAGCTGCGAGTTGTTAAGACTTAGTAAGGAGCTTGATTAGTTAGTAAAGAATAGTTGAAAGATCGTACTGTCACGAAAAGGTAACGTCTGATGGGTGTTAGCATCTCTTCTAATCATGGCTGCAAAAAGTTGCTCGCAGTATGTCGCCCAATCAAGCTATTGTCACCATGGTAGGTCACTTGACCCAATCAGAGTGTGGTTTTAGCCTGGACACCTTGTGACCCTCACTGGTGTTAATGACAGTAGAATTGGGTATTATAGATGATATTGCAGACATAGCACAAAAAAAGATAGTACACTCGTATACTGTCCAATTGTACTAAAGATAAATGTCTGTTGAAAGACACTTCAGTATGTAAAATTAAACTAATCCTGAAACACACATAGTGGCAATAAATGAAATCACAAAACCGTGAAAAGTGATATGTAATACATTTTATATATCTATTAACAGCACATTTTTTGGTACGTATTGGGGGTTACAAATCGCAGGCCTGTCTTTCAGTCGTCTTTCATTATAAGGTATGGAGTTACACAAGGTCACAAGTGATGTTCTCAGTCATCGCCATTTCCCACTCCATCATGTTTCTATGGCATTGTTTCCTTCTCTTTGTCTACTGCTATAAAGATAACCCTGTGAAATTCCAACTGGACGTATGTCTTTGATTGAGTGGGACAGCTTGTGAGCCGCCCTGGGATCTTGAGAGTCAGAGGCTGAGATCATTAATACAATTTAACAATACAATATGTCACAAATGTATTAATTTTAACCAACCAGTTTTAATTTCTGTTTGAAAAGAGTTGCTTAAAATTTCTAATTTGTTTTTTTCATTTTTCCATGTTACACCAGAGACCACAATGTAAATAAGGTGTTACCATATATAATTTTAAAACTACTTTATTCTTTTGTTCTTTAAATGCTAAATACATTAGACAAATCTATATCTTACGGTAAAAATAGTGTTAATCACATTGGTCACAAGTAGTCACTATGATGAACATGAAGTTAAAAATGACACTGCCATAGCAACAAATACAACTTTTTGACTGTGCTCCCTTTCCTTAATATTGCTCCAGCACAATCCACATTTTTCATTAATTTATTATTCCTATATGATACAATGCATTGCATCACATTATGGATCTGTAAATGATACGGTTGTCACATGGCAACTTAATCCATGCCTAAATAAACGGGGTGATACGTCACCGTCTACTTAATTCCACAGAGATTTAGTTTCCAAATATGGGACTTTGACCTCTATATAAAGAGTCAAAGGGCAGCTTTACATTTACATCCCTGGTCCAGCTCAAGGTAAGCGTCTGTTAATGTTCTATGTATGATAATACATTTAAAGCTAGGGTAGTATTCTGTATATGAAATATACAGATATGTGAAATGTGTATAACCCCTTCCCCTGTTCTATTCCAAAAGGTCTTGACAGAAACACTACTGACTGAAATCATCAGGTAAGCACAACTTCCACACTCAATATCCAGATTGACTATCAAATAGACTGATGTTTAGGCCATTGTAACAACTTTAAGACAACATTCTCAGGTAAACCTCATCACCTGTGGCAATGGCATCGGGGGACGCCATGATGGCGGAGTTTGGGCGTGCGGCCCCATATCTCCGCAAATCAGATAAGGAACGTTTGGAGGCCCAGACTCGCCCATTTGACATGAAAAAGGAGTGTTTTGTGCCTGACCCAGAGGTTGAGTATGTCAAAGCTTCCATTACCAGTAGAGATGGGGACAAAGTCACCGTTCAAACTGAGCATGGAAAAGTAAGTATTCTTTCTCAAAACTTAAGTGACTCCTCTGGAAGAGATTCATGCAACTACCTCCTCAACAACCATTCCATCCTCAGAAATACAGAAGATCGCTTCATAAACATTGGTATTAGGATACTGGGGGGGGAAACAGCTAAGTAATGCCTCTTGGCTGAATTTCTCTACAGACAGTGACTGTGAAGGAGGCTGACGTCCATCCCCAGAACCCGCCAAAGTTTGATAAAATTGAGGACATGGCGATGTTCACCTTCCTCCATGAGCCTGCTGTGCTGTTTAACCTCAAAGAGCGTTACGCAGCATGGATGATCTACGTGAGTCACTAAAACCCAAATCTTAGATATTCTAATTTATAAATGTTTCACTAATACTGCAATGTCTTCCTCCACAGACCTACTCAGGGCTGTTCTGTGTGACTGTCAACCCCTACAAGTGGCTGCCAGTGTACGATCAGTCAGTGGTCGATGCCTACAGAGGCAAGAAGAGGACTGAAGCTCCTCCTCACATCTTCTCCATCTCTGACAATGCCTACCAGTACATGTTGTCAGGTACGTTCAGCCCTTTGTATGTGCAATTTGTAATGCAGCCCTTTGTACATGCAATCTGCTCTTTGTATCTATAATCCTCTCTCTGACATGTTGGTAGCTAAACTCAACCTGATTTTTTAATGCTTTGAAGTTATGGCTGAATTATAAAACTTGTTTATTTGATCTCTTAACAGACAGAGAGAACCAGTCAGTCCTTATTACGTGAGTAATACTAATAACTTGTACAAATCGTATTTGCACTTACAAAATTGAAGGTGAGTCAGATTAGTGTATGGGTGTGGTAGCTGTATTGTGGACAATTCATGATCTTTACCATTAATGGCAAAACTTCCAAACAACTGTAACACGATTATTCAAAACGCTAAAAATACGTGTTTTTATTATTCCTAGTGGAGAATCTGGTGCAGGAAAGACTGTGAACACCAAAAGAGTCATCCAGTACTTTGCCAGCATTGCAGCAGTGTCTGGCAAAAAGGATGCTGCTCAGGAGAAAAAGGTTGGCTTCATAAAAACACAATGTGAAACCTAACACTGATAGGGTATTATAAGGTTCATGTTATTTATCTCAATTAAAATAAACAGGGCACCCTGGAGGATCAAATCATCCAGGCCAACCCTGCTCTGGAGGCTTTTGGAAATGCCAAGACCATCAGAAATGACAACTCCTCTAGATTTGTAAGTTTTCTGAAACACAGACTTTGACATTTCTTTGGCTGAACATTTTAAGTATAGATCTAAGTATTATTTTCTGGCTACTGATAGGGAAAATTCATCCGAATCCACTTTGGGGTTAGTGGTAAGCTGGCCTCTGCTGACATCGAGACATGTGAGTACGCGGAACAATTTGATAGTGCTTGAACTGTGACAGTGACAATATTTATTGGACGCTATGTGAACAATATATTTCAATACCTTCACTGCGATGCCCTGTTTGAATTAGATCTTCTGGAGAAGTCCCGTGTCACTTTTCAGCTAAAGGCTGAGAGAGACTATCACATCTTCTACCAGATTCTATCACAAAAGAAACCAGAACTGCTCGGTTTGTATCTAAACATTGGGTCACTTAATGCATATTCCACACTACAGAATTGCATCACTTAACAACTAAAACTTTGCCCACTTATCTGTTCCAGAGATGCTGCTCATCACCAACAACCCTTATGACTATGCCTACATCTCCCAAGGAGAGACAACTGTGGCTTCTATTAATGATGCTGAGGAGCTGATGGCTACCGATGTAGGTGAATTAGTGTATTTGTCAAAAGGTCAATCTACCATTATCACTTAACAGCCAACTAAACACAATTTGTACGTTTTTAGGATGCTTTTGATGTCCTGGGCTTCACCCAAGAGGAGAAGAACGGCATTTACAAGCTGACTGGTGCCATCATGCACTTTGGCAACATGAAGTTCAAACAGAAGCAGAGGGAGGAGCAGGCAGAGGCTGATGGCACTGAAGGTCTATGTTGTGAATTTATATTGTAGTTTCTGATTTAAACAGGCAGTGAATGCACAGATTTAATCTAAACCCTGGTCCACCCTATTTAGATGCTGACAAAGTTGCTTATCTGATGGGCTTGAACTCTGCTGATCTGATCAAGGGTCTATGTCACCCAAGGGTCAAAGTAGGAAATGAATGGGTCACCAAGGGACAAAATGTCCAGCAGGTAAAAAGGGATTAATTTCTACTCAATTTGTTCTGAATTAACTTATATTAACTGTGATGCCCGTTCACAATTCATTCACATACATAATAATAATAATAATATTCCTCATTAAATATTAGTCTTGCTAGGAGTGAGAGTGTTTCCTCTGTTTTGTAGCAGTGGTGGTTGGAGGTAACTTTTGGTTTTGTGTCTGTCATCGTTTTGGTCACAGCTGGTTCTAGTGCCAGTTGCAGCATTAAAACTAATCTTGTTTGGACATTTTATTATGCACTGTGGGCTTGTGTATACTGTAAGTGATTGTGGAATTGATTGTGTGTTAATTTGTTTTTATTTTAAGGTGCACTACTCTATTGGTGCACTGGCCAAATCAGTGTATGAGAAAATGTTCTTGTGGATGGTGGTGAGAATCAACCAATCTCTGGACACAAAGCAACCTCGCCAGTACTTCATTGGTGTGCTGGACATTGCTGGATTTGAGATTTTTGACGTGAGTCAACAGCTTTTGTATTTCATTATAATGTATGAACAATGCATAGCTGTTGAAAGGATAATGGTGTAGTTTGGTCATTTACTTTTGTATTGCAGTTCAACACCTTTGAGCAACTGTGCATCAACTTCACTAATGAGAAGCTGCAACAGTTCTTCAACCACCACATGTTTGTTCTGGAGCAAGAGGAGTACAAGAAAGAGGGCATTGAGTGGGAGTTCATTGACTTTGGCATGGACTTGCAAGCTTGTATTGAACTTATCGAGAAGGTGAGAATCAGAATATCAAAGACAGAAAAATCAGAAAAGATAGAAATTGAAAATGTCTCAATGCTCATATCTACGTTACATTCAGTCTATATTTCATGCAATTAATATTCCTTCTTGCAGCCCATGGGTATCATGTCCATCCTTGAAGAGGAGTGCATGTTCCCCAAAGCCAGTGATGCAACATTCAAAGCCAAGCTATATGACAATCACCTGGGCAAAACAGCCAACTTCCAGAAGCCCAGGGTTATTAAGGGGAAACCAGAAGCTCATTTTGCTCTGGTTCATTATGCTGGTACTGTTGATTACAATATCGGTAACTGGCTGGTGAAGAACAAGGACCCGCTGAATGAGACTGTGGTCGGACTCTACCAGAAGTCAAATCTTAAGTTGTTGTCCATGCTGTTTGCTGGCTATGCTGGTACAGATTCTGGTAAGCACATAAATTAAATTAGATCTTGTCAGCTTCACTTGCTTCTGAAAACATACAACGTGATTGATAAAGTAACATTAATGTTGGGACAGAGTCTGGTGGAGGGGGAAAGGGAGGCAAAGGAGGTGGAAAGAAGAAGGGTTCCTCCTTTCAGACTGTATCTGCATTGCATAGGGTGAGTCTGAGTTTGAAAATTATCTTCAGAAGATTAACACAATCAATTGACACATTTGACAAATGTGACAGATTTGCCACAGAGATTGTCCAATCTCATAAATTTCAGTTGTGGTTTACATTCTTTTCCCCCATTCCCAGGAGAACTTGAACAAACTCATGACCAACCTGAGGTCAACTCACCCCCACTTTGTACGCTGCCTGATCCCCAATGAGACTAAGACTCCTGGGGCGATGGAGAATCCTCTTGTCATGCACCAGCTGCGCTGTAACGGTGTGCTGGAAGGCATCAGGATCTGCAGAAAAGGATTCCCCAACAGGATCCATTATAGTGATTTCAAGCAGCGGTATGTATTGCATAGAGCTCAGAGGTTACATGGTTCTGTGGTTCCATAAACTATTTTTCATAATTTCACCATCTGCTGCAATAACTGCCTGCATATAAGCCATCATATTGTTTTTAAATTGTCTTACAGATATCGTATTCTGAATCCCACTGCTATACCTGAGGGACAATTCATTGACAACAAGAAGGGAGCAGAAAAACTATTGGGCTCCCTGGATATTGACCACCAGCAATATAAACTAGGACACACAAAGGTAACAACATAATGTATACAGAAACACTCACCCGAATGACCCGTTTTAAAAGGAACACCGACCAAGACATATCACATGTATGCTATATATTCACAGGTGTTCTTTAAAGCTGGACTTCTGGGTCAACTTGAAGAAATGAGGGATGACCGTTTGGCCCTGATCATCACAGGCATCCAGGCTTTTTCCCGTGGTGTCCTTGCTAGGATGGAGTTCCAGAAAATTGTTGAGCGCAGGTCTGACTATCAATTAATCCAGCTCACAAGAAAGAGAATCATTAATACATTGAGAAAAAGGAAAAATTAAAATGATATCATTCACAGGGATGCCTTACTTGTGATCCAGTGGAACATACGTGCCTTCATGGGTGTCAAGAATTGGCCCTGGATGAAGATGTACTTTAAGATCAAGCCTCTGTTGAAATCAGCTGAGACTGAGAAGGAGATGGCAAACATGAAGGAGGAATTTGCAAAGCTCAAGGAGGCTTACGCTAAATTAGAAGTCCGCAAAAAGGAGTTGGAGGAAAAAATGGTATTACTTCTCCAAGAGAAGAATGACCTGCAACTTCAAGTCCAATCTGTGAGCAAAGATTTATTTGTGTTCTCAAAATACAACCGAGACATGACAATGAATCTCTCATATCTAATGCATATCAATTTTGTATTCTAGTTGAATAATAAAAGGTACAACTCTAATCAGCCATCCCTTTAGCCTATAATTGTTGACACAATACAGTTTCTGAAGTGCTGAGTAGGCCGTTCCAAGCCAGCAGTGTTAGCTTGTTGATGTTGTCGAAATCAATAGCGGCTTTAGACATTATTCAATGTTCTTGAGAACTATGGGTAAATCTAAGTGTAGGTCCAGGGTAGTGGAAGCGACTTTAGCTGTATTTGGTGTCGAGAGCAGTTGTTATGGGGGGGACTATCATGAATATCAATGTCTTTAGGAGCAAGACGGTCTCTCAGATGCTGAAGAGCGCTGTGAGGGTCTGATCAAGAGCAAGATCCAGCTCGAGGCCAAAAGCAAAGAGCTGACAGAGAGACTGGAAGATGAAGAGGAAATGAATGCAGAGCTGACTGCTAAGAAGAGGAAGCTGGAGGATGAGTGTTCAGAGCTGAAGAAGGATATTGATGATCTGGAGCTTACTCTAGCTAAAGTGGAAAAGGAAAAGCATGCCACTGAGAACAAGGTAAAAGGCTCTGCTCCTGCTGGTGGTAACTCTAATGGTGAGTCTACTGTGTGACAATACTGTACATTTACTCCACTTTTTTTTATTAGGTGAAAAACCTGACTGAGGAAATGGCATCTTTGGATGAAATCATTGCCAAGCTGACCAAGGAGAAGAAAGCTCTTCAGGAGGCTCATCAGCAAACACTGGATGACCTGCAGAGTGAGGAGGACAAAGTCAACACTCTGACCAAGGCCAAAGCCAAGCTGGAGCAGCAGGTTGATGATGTGAGTATATTTATCTTACCCAGCCATTTCATGCAGGGTTCAATAGCCAATTCTATATGAAAAGCTTTCAAAACATTTGAACCTGTGTTTGAATGTATCTAGAGAAATATAACAGGATTTTCTGTTTTTTCCATCGCACCAGAAGACACTTTTTAAATTATTTGTAATCTATCATTGTGCTCTTTCCATCAGCTTGAGGGGTCATTGGAACAAGAGAAAAAAGTGAGGATGGATCTGGAAAGAGCTAAGAGGAAGCTGGAGGGTGACTTAAAGTTAACCCAAGAAAATGTGATGGATCTGGAGAATGATAAGCAGCAACTGGAGGAAAGGCTCAAAAAGTAAACTGTCTCTTTTAGTAATCATAAACACAAAATCGCCATAAATACAACTTTAATTAATAGTACAAATGTTGACAAAATGTTGACGTTATTGCACCACAGGAAAGACTTTGAAATTAACCAGATCAACAGCAGGATTGAGGATGAACAGATCATGGGTGCCCAGCTCCAGAAGAAACTGAAGGAGCTGCAGGTAACTACTATAGTAAACATGCTGATCTTTTCTATTTATTAAGTCATTGTTTATTAAATGCATACATTAACTTCTTCTGTAGGCTCGCATTGAAGAGCTGGAGGAAGAGTTAGAGGCAGAGAGAGCGGCACGAGCCAAGGTGGAGAAACAGAGGGCAGACTTGGCAAGAGAGCTGGAGGAGATCAGTGAAAGGCTGGAGGAGGCTGGTGGAGCCACTTCTGCCCAGATTGAGATGAACAAGAA
>OMOT01077976.1:0-18922 GCA_900312575.1 Acanthochaenus luetkenii
CCTCTCTGCTTTACTGTAGGACGTTGGACCTCCCAGCATGTGCTGTGAGTGCCGCCTCAGAGCGGGACTTTGAGCTGAAGGGCTACAAGTTTGAAGCTGCCCAGGAACAACTGAGGCCGCCCAGGAAGATCCGGGTGGGACTCATTCAGAACCACATCGTTCTGCCCACCGATGCCCCCGTCCTGGACCAGGTCGGCGGGAACTGACGCTTTATTCGCCAGTGCAATACATGTGCAGGAACTTGTCGTGGTGGCATTCTAAAAGAAAATAAGTTTTGAGATATATTTAGTAATTTGTATTTCTGAAATAATGAAAATAGTGTTAATTGAAATACTAGTCAAATTGAATAGTGCTATAGTCATATTTATTGATTATTATAAAACATTAGATTTTGCCAGGGCTTCTTATGTATAATACATTCCATTTAGTTGAAATGGTCCTTTATGTTTACCCTTGACGTCGCTGTCATTTGACTCAATTAAAGTCAGAAAGTCCACGAAGCAACACTGGTGCAGAGACAAATGGGACATTGCAAGATATTCGATAGACACAAGTTCTTTTTTCAACCGTTGATGTGTCAGTCAGTTGAGTTTGTCCCGGTCCACAGATCAGTGCCATGCATAACCGGATTGGTGAAATGGTTGAGGTGGCAGCCACGTGCGGCGTTAACATCACCTGCTTTCAGGAGACCTGGAGTGAGTGCTGTCATCACACAGATGTGTCCAAAGTAAAACGCATTGCAGCTTAGCTAGTATGAGAGACTGACCTGTGTCTGGCGTCTACAGCCATGCCCTTTGGTTTCTGCACCCGTGAGAAGGAACCGTGGACAGAGTTTGCAGAATCTGCCGAGGAAGGAAACACCACACGCTTCTGCCAAGAGGTGAGATTACAGAGGTCTGCCACAGTGCATAGACATGCAATCCACTAAACCAATGCAACAGTAACAGAAAATGCAACATTTCCTCAAGTCATTCAATTTTACTGGACTGCTTATTAGTAATATTAATCAAGGCGTAACAGCAATAATTATAGTAATGATAATGATGCTCACAGTACCACTACTACTACTATCAAGCCTATGGGGTAAATAATTGAACAGTGACAATATAAACGTGATTCATCATTTTGGAAAAGTTCTACATCTCAAAGATGGAACATTTTGGTGACAATCCTGCAACTGCAGGTGAGATGGTGCCTGACATGTTGCCATTTAAACAATTACACAATTTGTCATCATGGTGATACTATTCAGCAGACCAAATGCGGTCTTGGAAACAGGTATGTGAAGTTTGGATGATCTAGCATGTAGGACATCTGCCTCCCTTCCTGCTGGTGCAACTTCGCCGTCAGCTTCTTTTGTGTGTCAAGTCCGATCGGTATAAGTTACCTGAGTAGTGGGGGAGGTGCAGATTGTTTTAGGGCAGGGGAAAAAAAGAAAGAAAGAAGAAGAACCTAATAACACAATAGGGTGTCAGTGACGGGCTTGAACCTCTAATAACAGCGATATTACAACAAATGATACCAATACTAACCCCTAATAATGATAATATTAATGCACTTATGTATATTATATTGTATATATGTTACAATGCAGTTTAAAAACAAAACTATACAACAATAACAAATGACAGGCAATAAGATAAACCATAACAATACCAGTCATGAATTTAAAACAGTAAAACAGGCAAATATAACTAATTAAAAATCTGTATGTAAAACGTGAAGAGTAAACTCATTTGAAACAATGAATGCTTGTCTTTAGCTGGCCAAGAAATACAACATGGTGGTTGTTTCCCCCATTCTGGAGCGGGATGAGCTGCACAGCACTCTGTGGAACACAGCAGTGGTGATCTCCAACTCGGGAAATGTGCTGGGAAAGACCCGGAAGAACCATATTCCCAGGATTGGAGACTTCAACGAGGTTAGTTTATCTCCTTTTCTACGTACATACAGCATGAAACCTTTATTTTGAAAGGTTTAGTTGCACACTGACGTGCGGTCAAAGCACCTCATCATTTTCACCGTTGGCACCATTTGCATGCAGAGTATGTCCTTAACTTGACATAATGTATTTGTCCAAAAAGCTGAGTGTGATCATGTGTCATAGGTTTAGCGTGTGCTATGGGCAACACCCTTATATATATATATTTACTATCGAGAAACTGGCAACAAAAGAAAGACTCACCTGATGTGGTTTGGATGCAGAATCTTTTTCTCACTCTATATTTTCCTGTGTTATACCACACACCGAAAACACAGCATCAGAATCACTTTCATTTCCATTTAAATGCAATAAATGTGCAGGGATTTGACCCAATGTGAGAAAACCCGTGATAATTGTGACTCGAAACAAATATATGAAAATATGAATATACAGTATGTTACTAATGCAGAAACTCAAGCTCTCACTCACTCACTCAGTCACGCATTGCTGGTCTGAATAGTTTAATATGGCTGTTGGCTGAAAAACGAATGATAAAGGACTGTAAATACTGACACAGCATACTGTAGTATAGGTAAGATGTGTTGCTGTAATTTGCTCTTGCACTAACAAAGCCTATATCTGTTCTACATATTCATATGCTAGAATGTGTATTTTGTTATGACTAGGATTAGAATTAGATGTAGGACATCTGCCATATTTAGTATTTACCTTTGTCGCTTACCTTTTCACTTAGTCTACATATTACATGGAGGGCAACACTGGCCACACAGTGTTCCAGACACAGTTTGGGAAGATAGCTGTGAACATCTGCTACGGGCGCCATCATCCTCTCAACTGGTTCATGTACAGCATGAACGGAGCAGAGATCATCTTCAACCCCTCGGCTACTGTCGGAGCGCTCAGGTAGGGGACGTTACAAACTCATTCACCTGGAAATGCCTGTTTAGACAACTTCAGCAACTTCACTTTGCTTTTTATTCTCATTTTTGCTTGCCTCTTTATTCTTCTGTAACCTTGTTTTTGATTAGTCTATTACTATTATTATTATTATATGTTTAATTGTATGTAAAGGACTATGAACTATGAAAAATGCTATACAACTAAAGTATTATTATTAGTATAATTGTTACCGTTGTTGTGATTAGGATGTCAACAATATTGTCTTTTTTCTACAGTGAGCCCATGTGGTCCATTGAGGCCAGGAATGCAGCAATAGCAAACCACTGCTTCACCTGTGCGATCAACCGTGTCGGGACGGTAAGTCTGTGTTAAGCTTCATGGCTGCTGAACCAAGCAGCATCGTTGTTGATTTGTGCCGTGGTACGACTGCTCTGGCTTCACCCGCACCTTCTCATTTTACGCAGGAACATTTCAAAAGTGAGTTCACATCTGGCGATGGGAAGAAAGGTACGAGATTGATTTTTCTTGAATTGAAAGTGTGTCTCATCCTCATTCAGATGGGCAATTGGGGGGCTTCAACTAGGGCACCCCCCCCACCGTGTGAGTGTCTGTCTGCTGTTTACAGTCACATCGACAACTGTTAAGTTGTGGATTGTCGGCCTCGCAGCACACTGACACCCGTAGAGTCTTTTTTCTTTCATTCAGGAGATATTTCTCTGTTTAGTTTGATTCCGAAAACAAACTGGAATCCAGCACTGGGGGAAAGTGGTGGAGCTTGGTAACCTTGGGAGCACAAAATGCAATCCTCTTCAACTTCCTAGAGCACCAGTGTGTATCTGATGCCAGTAATAGACAGTGTTCTCCTTGGCTTTGCAGCTCACCACGATTTTGGACACTTCTATGGATCAAGTTACGTGGCTGCCCCTGACGGCAGCCGCTCCCCTGGGCTCTCTAGGACCCGCGATGGACTGCTGGTGGTGGAAATGGATCTCAACATGAACCGACAAATCAGTGACAAATGGAGTTTTAAGGTAAATTTCAACCAGGCACGACCGAAGCTTTGCCCAGACTAAAAGCAGTCCCTCTAGATGTCATATTTGGACCTACCGTTGCTTTGGTCAACACGGTGTCTCACTAGTTTGAGGCACTTTGAGAATATGACGTGGGTATGGTGGAAATGAATATGTGTGCATCTTTGGGTCTGACACAGTGAAGTGAGTTTTTGAGCATCACGTTGAGACACTCCCATTGGACAGGGAGAGAAACCGCAGGAAGAGAATCAAGTGGTGGGACACAAGTGAACTGAGATGGAGAGGTTGTGTCGTTTTTAAAAATAGCTGTAATGACTTGGTGGTTGGAGATGGGATGTGACCAACGTTCTCCTCTAGTGCAGGATAAAAGGTTTCGGAAGTTGTGTGTTGAAGTGCTCACCACCAGCGCTCTCCTCTTCTACTTCCTCACTGTGTCTCTACTTGCAGATGACTGGGAGGTATGCGGAGTACGCAGAGGAACTCTCCGAGGCTGTCAGACATGACTTCAAACCCAACATAGTGAAGGAGTAGACGATATTGCACTTGCGTATTGTACATTTGCTACGGCCCATTTCAGTACGGATCAGACCAAGCTCACTTATCATCTTTTCATTTGAGTTTTGTGTTTAGCACGTTTCATACTGAAGCACTTGTCAGGCTGTCTGATTGGTTCCATTGTGTCTGCACTGATCACAGAAACAATTCCAACTCAAACCAGATTTGGTAGCAATGTACACTCAATACCCTAATGCAAAATGTTAGCGTTTAATGAGGCATACAATATAAATGCCTCATTAAACGCTCATATAACAGACCAAATGAATGACAAGGATGGAGCATGTGTTCAAAATCGTTTATTGATTATAGCACATAATAAATGCAATTGCATGTTTCATAAAAAATTAAGTTTGTGGTTTCAAACGTGCTATTTGTTCATACCAAAAATGCAGGGAGAAACAGACTTCTCGTATAGATTTAGAAAAGCCATTTCATGGTAAAATTGATAATTTACAGTATATAATACATAATCAAGTCTGGTATGAAAAGCATAGTGCAATAACTTCATCCATGATTTAAAACAAAACAACAACATACAACTGAGTGACAATGAGGAAATTATCATCATTTTATCTAGTCTCCAATAATCACTGCTTTCAACAGAGAACGTGCCAAAAGTTCAGCTGTTCTGCCACATGATCCAATTAAACCTGCAAGGCATCCATATATTCACTGGTCGGCATGTTGCACATAAACTTAGACCATGTGATGTTGAGCTCCTCTTCCAATGATGTGAATGAAACAGAGGTTAACTCTCATTTGAAAAACAGTCCACAGCAGCAGGCCAGCTGTGAGTTGTTTGGCCAGACAGGTTTGGTTCCACAGACGGGTCTATGGAGTATTGCATTGAATTAGCACATGACAAGTTTTGTCACTTCATGCGTACGTCACACCTCAAGCGCATTCATTACCTGAGACTTCCAAAACACAATTACTCCCTCTATTCCTTGTTGACAGAATAATCTGAATGAGAAGTGACAGAACACCAAAAAGTGTCAAAGGAGTTACAGAGAATGTATGGTTGTGTCTACAGATGAGCCCCTTAAGGCTGTTTTATAGCTATGAAAGCGTTGGACGACACCGTATGCTCGAACGAAGTATCGGGAGACGTCTGTGGCACGAGCCGTCAGCTGTCAACGGTCATCTCCATGGTAACCAGCTGGACGCTTCTGGACGGTTTGTTTGTGTTTAGGAAAGACGGCTGCTGAATACTGTGATGTGTTTGATTTGACAGAGGAGGACATTAAAATTTTACTGCAGAGGAGACGGAGAAGAAAAAGATTGTGGTCTGTGCGCCTGATAAACCGGACTGTAAGAGGAACAAGGCGAATGCCTCCTATTTAGACAGACGAGATGAGCGGCAGCACTTTCGCTATTTTCGGATGTCAGCCAATCGTTTTGATGATCTCCTACATCGTATAGCACCATATATTGGTCCAGCCAAACAATGAAAATGTCGGACACATTTTTGTCATCAGACACTGTCGACAGACACGTGTCTTATAACCATAAAACAGCCTCCAGACTTCAACACAGAACAAAATTCCTTGTAAAACACGCTAAATGTTGCCATCAGCCCTTGTGTGCACAGTATTTGCCTTCCATTCCTATTGTAGTTTATGTTTCTTAATAACATTTCATCCACTCTAGTTTCTCACGTCTGACATAGTCTACTCACAGTTTGAGATGTCAGTAGATCAAATCTATGAGCTATTACATTAAAATGTAACAAAGACATGGTCAAAATTAATTTAAACTATCTGCTTTTCTCCAACAAAAAATAAAACAAAACAAAAAACGCAACTTGTGGAAACTTCCAGCTGTTAATCCGTCACAGGTTCACAGGTTGAGTGATGCTACGTGAGGGGGAACGAGGGCGGTGAATCTGCAGTGTTTTTTCTGTGTGAGGTCGGCCATATTAGCACCGGAGAGGACGGCCCTGGGGAATCTGCGGCGGTTGGCTAAAGCTGGAGCCTCTGGTCCCAGACTGGGGACCTGCAGCACCGTGATGTCACTACAATGTAGATGAGCTGGGAAGAGTAGAATCCAAATCCATCATCGCTGTCCATCAGCTCTCCTTGAAGATGAACAGGATATCCTCATCTGTCCCATAGCTCCGCCGAGCCTCCTCAAAGTTACTGATGCTGGTGCAACACACCCCTGAATAACACACACACACACAGTCATACACACACACGTCAGTTCCCAACTTAAGACATTCCTTGTTAGTTAATAGTCATAGGATTTATGTCTAATCAAATAGTTTAATAATCAGCAAATTGCCTTTCCCACATTCTTCTGCAAATAAATGCAATAATGCAAAATAGCACCTTTAAATCTAGTTTTCAAGACTGCATTTGATTTCTAACACAAAAATACAATACAAAAACATTTAAAAAAATACCTGATAAAACAAAACAAAATCAAGTCGACTGACTTTAAAAGGCAACTAATGCCTAATGGACCGCACTGGAGGTGGCAGCACTCGACGATACCATAACTCAGTGACATTACATCACCAATATGGCTTCAACTCAAAAATAACAAAACCCGATACCGCGTTTTTTGGAAACTTTGTGTTGATTTTACTATTTGAGACCGAATCACTGTTTGTTATTAACACGGCCATTAATACATCCATGGCTAGCACGATTTGAGAGACTGTTTACATATTCAGATTATCTACGGCGAGGGGATGAAGAAAATAGTACCTGGACCAATCATTGTAAACAGATGGAAAAAACACTGAACCTGGGTTTTGTTATTTTATACATTGGCAGAATCCGCTTTGTTCTTGTTCATTTGTGTGATAAAAGTGTGACTTTGAGACCCGTTTCTCCGTGCAATATATTGTATGGGGAGAGAAATAAACACTATTTTGCATTATCAAGTTTTACTCCCCGGAGCAAATATTGAAGATATCTCGCCAATATTTGGATGAAGCTGAAGATGAAGAAGAGGGTGAAATTAAAGCCGACAGGAAGTGTGGACGCAGCAATACCACTTTTTCACCTCTGTCACTTATTTTGAGTACTTACATTTTAGGTATTGGATATTACAAAGTATTGATCCTTGACTTTTGCTAAAGTCATTGTGAAGCCCTTTGAAACTGCAACTGTGATCAAGGGTTAGACAAACAAACTTGACTTGGTAGCTCCCCGATATGTGAATCAGTATCTGTTCACCCCTACCCACAGGTAGGCCACATTTTGCTGGGCTCTTAGGCTTTGGATGTGTGAGATTACTCACGGTCAGAATATGCAGGGTTGTTGTAGAATATGCAGCCAGTGCTCCGGTTGAAACCACAAACAACCACAAAGTGACCTTGGTATTCTGGCTTCCTGCAGAAACACTTCTGTCCCACAGGGAGGAAACAGCAGTATTTGACAGGCGAAGAACAGAGTTCACATGTCAAGACGACAGCGTTGACCAGCACTATGGCAACATGGCCCTGGTCAAGATGAGCCTGGATTTCCTGATTTGTCACAGAGCTATGGAAGACATCCACAAAGACATTTTCAGGTGTTAGTTTTACTTTGGTTCAAGTCAAATGGTGTGGGTTTGTTCAATCTAATAACAATTAACAGAACACTTACCATTTCTTCACCACCACACCCTTGCGCTCTGCCTGAAGGAAGAGCTCGTTCACTCTGTCTTCTTCCGTTTCAAAATGCTTCTTATAGAAAGACTGCAAACCGTACAGAAAGACAACAGAGAGACAGTATCACATCGGTAGAAATGTTCATCTATCGTTTCTATCGCCATTGTCACAAAAAAGCAGCAGAACTGCTGTACGGATGTATTTTACGTTATCCCCGACCCCGCTTTACGTTCTCTACACGTGGACTGGGATAACAAAGAAAAACACGGAGCAGCGTGACAAATAATTAAACTCTATTGCATTTCTGAACTGCCAACAGTTTTCAGTCGTGCTAATTATTCCACTGATTTACAACCAGAAAAACGGATCATCAGCTCTTATCACGAGCGTGGCTCTGTATGTAATCTGGACCGCTTAAGCTTAGCTATATTTGACCAAATGTCAGCCTTTGGTTCTTCGCACAACGAGGCCTGAGGCCACTTAACAGGTTTATGCCATTTCCGCCACAAGTGTCTCCGCCACGTTTGTTTACAAGAGCGGTAACAAACGAGTATAAAGTCGCCAAAGCCACGGAGAATATAGACTGGGAATCTTGCCTAAATAAATATGGAGAAATCTTGGAGCGTTTCAAGGAACATTAGTTGGTAAACATTTACCATGCAATGTTACTAAGAGATTTACGGTAATACTGAGACATGTGTAGAGTAGAACGGGACACGGACTGAGAGAGAGTTAACGTGTTGTGCCAAGTTACCGAGTGTCTAAATAAAAGCCATTGTTCGGATAAAAGCCTCCGTCATCATTTTACAGTAACCATCTGCTGAGGGTGCGGCTACATTAGGAAAATACTATCCACTAGGGATGGGCGGATCGAAACTGGTATCAATACTTCGATACTCGCATACTACTCATTTGGTATTGATTCCTTTTGAAAAGTATTGATTTAAAAGTTATTTTGTAATCCAAAATGCGTATGCGTCACTCGTCAGTTACCATACCAATTTTTCTTGGATATGAAAGAGATTTTCAGAGAACTAATACTAAATTGTACAAGGAACCCTCTAACCTGGTGCATTATTAGAATATTAATGTTTACACTATGAATTGACCCCAAAGCAGTTACATGAATGTACTTGACCAACACACTACAGCAGTGTATCAGAAGAGAAATGGCCAAAAGAGACAAACAACCATATATTAATTAATAAGTAAAAGTAAACCAACAATTAGAAATTGAAAAAGGCTCTGAATTGCCTTTGAAAATAGTGCAAGAAATCCTTCTTTTTTTTTAACGTGAAGATCCAAAGGCTGGCCACGCGAGACTAACGGGGTTAAAGATTCACACATCCACAGGAAAAGGCATATATTAAAAGATTGATCTTGAGATTTTATGAATCGATATCGGGTCATTCAATTGAAGATCTATTTGAATCGGGAAATCGATTTTTAAAACCCAGCCCTAGTTGAGAATAACATCAAAGTCAAACAGTCCTGTGTACAGCATTGATAAAAATATCTTTGACTCAGCAAAGTACCTGATTCCTAAAGCCCTTGTCAACACCCAGAGTCTGAGTGCAAAAGCGGTGTTTGATTCCCAGATGGCACATGAGGTAGGCCAGGTCAATAGTCCATACACTCTCCGTCAGCTTCAGCTCCCAGCAAGCACTCTGAAACTCCTCATCACTGACTGGGTGGAGGTATCTGCAAGGTTTGGCAGTTTGAGACTACTAATCCTTACAGTTGCAATCCTGGAAGGGTCAACACTAGGCTCTCTCTTGCATGGAGAGAATGTCACACCAAAGTCCATTTAAAAATCCGACAATTCAATGTTACCTTGCTCATCGGCAAACATAAACACCTCATAAAACATAACGTAAAGACGTTCGCTGAATCATTAAGCCTCACTTATTTAAATTTGGGATCCACCGATCCACCAAACAGCTGTCCCAACTTCAACATTTATAACTTGTTCACAATCTTCTCAAACCAAAATACACTGTGGAGGATGACAGCAAGCAGCATGAACATTTGAGATTTTATTGAAATTCATTTCTGCTTGATAAGATTTATAAATGGCGAATTTACCAGAATACCCTAATGATTCGTAAAAGGTTTTAAGTTCTGCTAAACCAGGGGTGCTCAAAGTTTTAGACTGTGGGCCAAAATGTAATCTGTGGGCCACTGCTCTTGTGCCTTTGAGCAAGGCACGTCACCCCAAAATTGTTCCACAGGGAGATGAGAATAGGTGTCGGACTTACCTAGTTAAATAACAAAGGATAAAAATACAATAAATAGACACACATCTTGAGTTACCAACTTACAATGATTTGGTTACAGGTGACAATGCACAACTTGTTTGCGCAACTTGAAATGTAGAAAAATACACAAGAAATACTGACATCACAAATTGCTCTGCATACTTTTACATTCCTAGTTAACACGAGAAACTCACATGTATACAGCAACTAACATTGCTCAGGGAGATCTAATCTCTCAGCTGACTCTGCCCCTGTATGAAAGTGTTGATAACTGGCTGTGAGAAAGCACTTTGTGACTCTGCTCTTGAAAGGTGCTATATGAATACATATTACTTATTGACTTACAGACAGGCGCAACACATCCATTTCTGCTAACGTTAGTTAACGGTTAAATTACTCCACTACTATTACTTACTTGTTCACTCTCTGTATTGAATACGTTAAAAAATGTACAAAAAATCAATACAGACAACGCAACGTTATGGTCATTCCATATGTATTTATGATGTGACAACATATATGAATAATGTATTTTCCCATTTAAATAATATACTTATGGGTTTATACACGCGTCCTTATCTATAAACAGATAAGGACTTTTGCCAATAAGCAAGGCAGCATTAGACTGTCAGATTTTTTGAATGGAGAGAGATACCAGCACGTTGTTCACTTTATTGTTGACAGAGTACACATCATGTTAACAAAGAGGTCTACATTTATGATTAACTTAGCAAGTTCAATGTGCACTTACTTCAACACCATCCTGGAGCAGGCTAACCCACAGTCCCAGTGGTACAGCTGCCGAATGACAGGTACATTCAACAGAACGACTTCATCTGTGAAAAGGCGTGATATTATACTGAAATGTATTGGATTGTCGCGTTAGTCATTAGAAAGCAAAGCACGCTCGATTTGAGGTTCGTGTCGTTGACAGCGGAGCAAGTCGTCTCACTCACCTGTCATTCTGGGGAGTTCTTCTTCAAGCAGCCCGCTAACCGAATACAAGGTTGTCAGACTTGTTTTCATCTGATACTCCGGGGTTGGAGTGCCTCCTTCATGCTAACTAGAAGAAACTAGCTGCCATAGTTTCGAGTTTAGCTAACATTAGCTAGCTAGCTAACTAGCGTTACACCGCTGGCTGGTTCGCCGCTAGAAGGGTGAGGTTAGCACACTAACTGATACCATTGCTAGCTGTATATTTTTGGCCAAACCAAATTAGCGATGGAAGTTGGACAACTCAATTTTAGTCCGTTTTCGCACCCATACCTAAAATCGTTGCCTCACTTGTTCAACGGCTTCTCTGTTGTTTTGCTAGCTCATTAGCTTGCATGCTACGAGAAGCTGCTGGTGTGTACTTTAACAAAGCATTGAGATTAGGTTATACTGCCCCCAAGTGGTGCGGGGGAGTCATCATCAACCCATCAACCCTTGGACGATGGAAACTAGACAGATATTTCACACAATTCGTACATTCTTTCATTAAAACGTCATTTTATTGAAGGATTCATCGCGAACATCTGTGTTTTTATGCCAACTTCCCAGAGCAGGCAGGGATCACTGTCCTGAGAAGTGTTCCCAGTTGCAGTGACCGTCCTATTGGGTTCCATAGCTGGTTCCCATGGCCATCTGTATTATGAAGAATATGTTTTAAAAAAATACACTGTCAAATAATGCCCCAAAAGCAGGTAATACTTTTCATTCAACTTGAATAAGTGATTCAAATAATGAACGAGGAGTGTAAAACAAAAGATTGAAGAATCAACCACTTACTGATTCAGTGTCAGCGTCGTCACTCAGATATGTGACTTTGTGTTTACTGTAAAGATCTCTTTTCCTTGTGCATGTCAACAGAAACCAGTCAGAAACTATAGGCACCTGAGGGACAACACGCGGACACAAATGCAACTCTGTGTATTGTCACATTTTCCAGAAAAGCAAATTTTCATCATGTATAAAATATACACGATTGATTGATTGATTTGTTTTATTTTTGGTTAAAACACAAGAACAACTCAGAGGTTAGCACATGAACGTGTTAGACACTTATTTCCAACGTGGACCTCGGATGCAGGAGTGACTATTTTAAGAGAGATGGGCATTACTTACCAAACTGAGGAACGCAAGTGCTGCACCCAAGTTCACTATGGTTGGTACAATGCCAAATTTACCTGCCTGCAAGATAAAATTAAAAAGCCCGGCTACTGTGAATGGATCTCAAAGTAGACAGTGTGGTTTGAATAAACGTGAAGTAGTTGCAATGACAAGATTTATTCTGGCCTCACAGTTCCAAAAACAATGACGTCAAACCGGATCCCATATCCTTTAATCAAGGTTCTTATTTCCGCACCATCTGGGGTTTTGTAGTATTTTGCAAACCTGTATAAGCAACGCATTCTGTCAGTTTCATCCACCACTGCAATTATTGATAATTATGTATCAAAAACAATCTCACCTGAAGTTGTATCCAGGGGCCACATTGTCGTCGGGATTTTTGTTGTCCAACCTTCTGAAGCTGTACTTGGGGTAACATTTACCTGCCCACCAGTCCAGGTCACAGCTCCAGTCAATAAGAATACCAAGGATGCCACCCTATACAAACATAATCCAACTAAATGCATGATTTAAAATGGATCATTCAAATCATTCCCTGAGAGATAGGGAAGCGTGGCCTGCCCAGAGGGGTAAATCAGTAACTGTATATTCTTTCCAATGTACGTTATCTTGAACTCCGGGCCTACCTTAACAGCCATGGTTTGAAAGTCCGCTCCAGCCTCTGAAACGATGTGTTTGAGGCGGAATATGGGACAGTCGGGATCTGTTGTACGATTGAATTCGCACCCCTTCAAGTACGAGGAGTTAATGTGTGGCAGAATGTTTCTTCTGGAGGGGGAAAGGAAGACATACAGCTGACGCAATGCCACACAATGAGACAATACTGTAGGAAATCGTGTGCATATTGAGCACAATGGACATATTTGACATTCAGACACACTAACCTGTGAAAGTTGAACTTTGGGTATGTCATGCTGTTTTGGATCAACACAGTGAAGTCCTCTGCTGCAGCCAGTAGTGCACGTCTGTGAAATAGAGTAACCACATCTCTTTACACAGTCAGAGCAAACACTGCAAATACATTATTCTGTACACCAGTGAATAATATAACATTACACATATTCTTACTCGGGTGGGTTGGTGTCTAATTCAAGAGGACACCACGATAGCACCTCACAGGTCTGGACAGTGTCTGAATAGTTCACACATAGTCCGGTCTGAATACCTGAATGGAAAACAAGTGGCAACTGTGACTGTCTGTCATGTGATATAGCATAAAATTACTTTATTTCATTTTAGGCATTTGAAGCGTTTTACAGCTGCGACAAAGAGCACATTTACTCTGGTCGTGAAAGGTGCGATCACGTCAGTCTGATGTCACCCAGTGTGGAAGGCCTACCGTTGCCTCGAGGATCACCGTGTCCCTCGGTACAGTCACAGTCATCGACGCAAATGGTGGATGGGTTTGGACGCTGGAGGAGAGATAACCAGTGTTGACATGTGAGTAGATGAATCAGCGTCCAAAACGAACATAAAGCTGCTGGCATGAGAGCAAACCATCTAATGCAATGAATGCGTGAAACAAGTTGTAAAATACATTCTGGTATATTCCTGTCAAGTGACCCGTTTGTAAAATTCCCTGATATTCCCTGACTTCATCAGATCATTGCAGGTGCTAAACTGAATTGAATTGTGTGAAACCTAAAATAAATGTAGTAAATAAATAAATGATTTGCGCTTTTCGTCTCACTCTGAGTTTCTGGTCTACTGTAGGGTAAAATATTTGAACGAGACTGCCTTGCGGCGCTAGCCCTGTGCCAACGATATGTGAACTGTGTGTTTAACGACTTTACGTTCACATCATATATATTGCCAGGATCATAAGTCAATAATCATCTAATTACATGTGACGCAAATAACGCTGTTTTTTATCTCAAAGTTGTCTGAGCAGGTGTATACATGCCATCAGTAACTCACCTCAGGACAACGGGACTGAGTTTGACTGGGGGTGACAATGACGTTTGTCAACACAAAGAATGAATGGTCACCCTGTTTGGACAAAAGAGAAGGATGCATTTCACAAGGCAACAAAGTAGTCCCCCTCGCAGTCATACTATAAGATGTAGATCACCGCGCCTTGCAAAATAGGTTGTTGACGTTTCACGCTTTACTGTATAGCTTTAAAAGCGGTGTAATCCGTGAGGGATGAGACGGGTCAAGTGTGTGTGTGTGTGTGTGTATTTATGTCATGGAGGGTGAATTGCGAGTTCAAATACCTGAGGTGGAATAACGTAATCAGCCACGTCCCAAAAACGGGGCTCCGTGTCAGATCCGTTGGTGAAGGCAAATCCTTTCACTTTGGTGATGACGGTGCCGATGACGGAGTCTGTCTCCTGGTAGGCCTTCTGAACTATACATACATACCTATCAGGTTTACAGTAGGCAGTGTGACGGTTTAGAAATGCAGATCAAACCCCAACAAATAGCCATACATGTAGCCATACAGCTGATTACCGCAGTAGTCCAGGACTAGTTTTGCTCGGGATCCAAATTTGACCTTTACCTAACCCAATGTTCCCCTATGTGAGTTTTCTTCCGTCTGTGCCCCTGGGCGAATGTCCCTACCCACACTGACCAAATATACCGCCAATCTACGGCACAAAACAGATGACATCATTAATAATAATACATAATAATAATAACTTACCCAACCACATACAAGAGGACCAGAACCTGCGTGAATCTGAAGACGCATGCTACTCGTTTGCTCTGAATAGCCAGTATTTTGGGTGTTTCATAGTGCAGACAGCTTCGGCAGCAGCCTGTGTCCTGACTCATAGCTGTCCGACACACCAGTGAGGTCAGGTACTGTGCAATAATGTTCAGTAAAGACACACCTGCCCCAGTCAGGTGAGATAGTATTCAAATCGTATTCCCTTGCATCAATACTTCTTTGGCCTCGGTCCATTTTACAAGTGGTGGACCTCAGTTGGACATGTAGTAGGTTTAAACATACTGTATAACTGGACAAATTACAGGTTGGATAATAGCACATGGTGCATTTTCTTGTCATTGGTTTTCTTGTACATGCAAAAATGTGACTCGGTGATAATACAACATCGAAATATTGTATTGAGTAAGTAACATTTCTTAAAGGTTAATTTGATAAATCATCTTTGCAGCATTGTTACACCGATTCACACGTTTAGAGAACCCAAAGTACATTAGTCACATTTAGGAACGGCAGTGAAATTGGCAAGGATATTATTAGAACCTAAGACTTCAATAACTAGTAAAACGGTAATAATGTAAAGTAAACATGTTCTGTACAGGCTTTTACTTTTTTTTTTACAGCAATGAGAGAAATTAGTCCTTTGAGATTTGGTTTGCTTTGTTGGTTGATGTACTGTAGGTACTTAGCTCAATAGCTGCCCAAATATCACCATTTTAAGATATCAAACAAGCCAAAAACTGTCAACCGCCAACCAATTTGATCAAAGTTAGACACTGAGTTGCTGATGTGTGTAGTGAGCTCTTGAAGGACCGTTTAGAGCGTGCACCATCTGTGACATGGAGGGGGAACAAGATGACACTACAAATGTTGTCCTGTGGCTTTTCCACTGCTGCTCATCATGGTGTGTGTGTGTGTTTACGTGTCGCAATACCTTAATGTTCTTTCACCATTGCTCTGCCATGGGTTGAATTTGTAATGGTGTCGTACTGCTGATATGTTTAGTCGTGTGTATGTGCGTACCTGCGTTTGTTTGTGTTTTGATTGTTTCTCAGTAGGCATTAATGACATCTGGCCAGGGACTACAGACAAACTAGCCTTTTTGGCATTGTACCTGTCAAAGAAACGATTCAAATAAAATAAACACCATAAAATAAAATAGGCAGCCAGTGGTGAAATGTGAACATGTATTCCTAAGTGCACTGAGTGTAATATGGCGGTGGTCTGGTTCTCCTCAGGCCGCTGGAAGAGAGGGTCCGGATACAGAAGAACAGCCTCTAACAAGCACTGATGCAGCCCTGGCTGTAAAGGAGACGGTGTTACAGTGATACAGTGACCCCGACCTCGTCTGCAGCCCGGCTGGTGAGTGGAGGAACCACAGAAGATGCATAGACTCCAGGCTGGATGACTGGGCCAGGGACTGGGAGGACTGGGGCTGTCGGTCTGTGCTGAGCCCTCACTGTAGCACTGCTGCCGGGGCGTCCTTTGTCCCCCTGGTGACCACAGCATATCTCACACAATTTTAATCTAAGACAGACTAAGGTTTATGATGGCACTATGTGACGAGTGCACACTTCAGGGGTGAATTTACAATTACAACACGCTAACATTGCATTGCTGTATAGACAAAGGCTTGATGTCTTCTTTTGTGATCTAGTCACCAGTCTATAGGTACAGAGAACATGTACTGGAACAAAGAGAATGAAACCTTTGTTTAACAACTCACCACACATTTACATCCAACGTTCAGATATTCACGCAAATTCTTTAACTGGTTATAGAGATCATACAATTCTGCATAAGTATCTTTCCACTCCATTGGAATATTTAGTTTGAGCCATTTCTCTTTAGTACAGCACACCTGAGCAGCAACGTAGATAACAGGACATGCTCTTCTAAAAGAAACTTGATTATCTTTATTGCTACCTGTTGCTCATATTGGACAGTGTTTCCCTCTGGCCTGTGTGGAGTCAGCTGGTCCGTAAACACAGTAGCATGGGGAAAGATTACATTGATCACTTTTCTCTCTGCTGCTAAATTCAGACTGTATAGTGCTGCTGCTTGCTTTGTATCTCCAAAATGTCAACTTTTAAAAACAGCCTCATTATTACATTGTCTTGAAGGGGTTTCGTGAAAGGGACAGAGATTAAAGCCACTTTGAACAAAGAAGTCCAACAAACATTATGCAAAACTTTGAATGAATCTTCCACTAGCCAGCCAAACACTTTCACAAGCAATTTGAATTGTAGAGAAAAGACAACTTTCCACTTAAACTGCACTGAACTCAGGCACTGCAAACATACACAGTCCAACAAGGACCTAGTGAAAATCCTACCGTCACTCCGTGACACCAGCACATGTAGATGATTGTTATAAAGCATAAAGAGTGTGCAGAGTGTACAAAATATTAGGACCATCTGCTCCTTCCATGAAATACACAGACCGTGTGAATCCAGGTGAAAGCTATGATCCGTTATTGATTTCACCTATTAAATCCATGCTGGTCATGAAGGGGAGAAGCAGAGGACGAGACGGGTTAAAAGAGGAATGTTATTTTTAACCCTCGACAATTGAGACGTGGACTGTAGAAAAGGAGATACAACTCAATATAAGCAAGATGGTCTTAATATTTATATATATATTCACAACATTGTAAAGTGCTTGAATGGTGAAGACAAGCATGTAAAGACAATAACAACCTGAAACCAACATTAGTTTAGAGTCAATCTTTTATTCATAACACGCATTGACTTCAATGAACACAGGACGGACACTGTCACTTTGGTCCAATAGTACCTCAGCCATATAGTATTAAGTCAATTAAAAAAAGATATATATTTTAGCTCATATACAGATACTTTGGCATTCCATTTTTCACTAAGGAGAACTTGGAGTAGCTTGCTTTCACTGACATGTTAGTCAAACCTCTTTCAAGTTTCTTTTAGTTGAAAAATCCATGTCATTCATATTCACATAGGTAACCCTAAACATGTTTTCATTGGACAAAGTATACAAGAACAGGTTACGTTATTTAATCCATAAAACTAAGAATATACAGTGATTATTCTTTTGTGTTTCAGTGCCGAACTTTCAAGTATGATATGAAGGCATCTAATAATGCAGCTGAAATTATCAGTCTGTGTACAAAACGATTCGGCCCAAAATGGTCCACAATAATTAAGCTACGGTGAAGCTTCAACCAGGAAAACTTCTTCTTTCACGTTTCCCTTTTTGTCCTGACATTCTTAGTTTTCTGGAAACCAAGTAATGTTCACTACTCTCCATATAAACAGTCCTGCGCTCGTCTCCTTCGCTGCCGCTCCAACTGTCCGCTTCTCCTCACATAAAGACCCATATACTGTAAACCAGGGGTGCTCAATAGGTCGATCGCGATCTACCAGTCGATCGCAAAGGTAGTGTGGGTAGATCGCATGACATCAAAATACAAAATAAAATAAAACATTTCCCCCCCCCAAAAAAAACTAAAAACTCTGACTACTAATGCTACTGCTCCTATTGAAGTGTTTAGCTGATGAAAGACTGCGTTGTATAGTTGGTCTGACTGATGTTGATGAAAAATGTACTATAAGTCGCTTTGGACAAAAGCGTCTGCTAAATGATGTAATGTAATGTAATGTAGACATCAGCCTATCATCCATCCCGTCACTTGATTGATATACAGGGCAGCCAGTCAGATGACATCTGACTTTTTCTGGCGAGTTGGGCACCCGGAGGCGCACGGCGAGGGACCAGGAGCGAAGCCCCCACGCCGCGCTGAGGTGTATGGTTCCGAATGGCGGACCAGGCCCGGTGACACCGGACAGCCGCCCCCAGAGGCGCCCCGAC
>OMOT01077977.1:0-25237 GCA_900312575.1 Acanthochaenus luetkenii
GATGCAAGGCAGCTGGGCACTGTAAAAGGGGAAGCACAGGGCCAATCGGGGCCAAGAGCAGGCCCTATAAAAAGAGTAGGGGAGAGAGGCATAGGGTGTGACCCGTGAGGAAGAGGTGTGTCCCATAGTGTGTGACCCGTGAGGGAGAAGTGTGTCCCATGGAGTGTGACTTCGAGAGAAGGACGTAAAGACGGCGAGCGACAGTGAGTGAGTGAGCCAGAGAGAGACGGTGAGAGAGTAGCGAGGATTGGGGATTCCGGACGGTCCGTGAATCCCCCTCGCTGAAGAACCTGTTTAAGGCTGAACTATACTCACGTTTCCTGCCGGACTATGCCTATATGTTTCATGCTGGACAATATGCTCATGTGTGACCCTGGACTCTGACTAATCCTGCCTGTACCTGAGAAAGGTAATAAAGCTGTGTGCTGTGGTTGAAAACGTAAACCCCGTTGTGGACATTATACTTCCTGTTTGTCATCTCCGGCCCGGTGGAGACCCGGTTTAGAGACGGGGCTTGCCACAATCTCTTAAGTATTTAGGCATTATGATTGATGAGAACTTGTCTTTTAAGTTGCACATTGATAAACTTGTTGCTAAACTGAAACTCAGATTAGGCTTCTTTTTTTAGAAATAAGGTAGGGTAGGTGGTGGTTCTACTGAAAAAGAATTAGTTAATTTTTTGGGACTGTGAACTTTAGTTCAAAATTATGAACTATGAATGTGAACTAGTTCATTTTAATCTGTGTGAACTGAACTTTGAGCTAGCTCTTGTGAAGTGTGAACTTGCATAATACTGTCTGGACCAATATATGGTGCAATCCGTTGTAGGTAATACAACTATTTGCAGACATCCGAAAATATTATATACAAGTGCTGCCACTGTCTTGGAGGTACTCGCCTTATTTCTCCACAATCCAGTTTTTCAGGCGCACAGACCACAATCTTTTTCTCCTGTCTCCTCCACAATAACATGTATGTTTTCCTCTGTCAAATCAAACGCATCACAGTATCCAGCAGCCATCCAAAACACTAACAAACCGTCCAGAAGCGTCCAGCTGTTAACCATGGAGATGACCGCTGAAAGCTTGTGCCAGAGACGTCTCCCTATACTACTTTTGAGCATAAATGCCTGTGTTGGCCGACACTTTTCGTAAGACACTTGTCTTATAAGCATAAAAAAGCCTTTAGGCTTCAACTTGTTTTGAGGCTGTGCACTTTCTCTCACTCCACTACATCATCACTGATTGATCACATGGTATAGCAGCAGGTTCCTGGGTTTTCAAGTTTAATCTTTGCTCTGCCTCTTCAGCTACTCTCTCGTTTCAAGATCTTTCCATAGAAAAACTGCTAGCAAACAAAGAAGACTGGTCTAGTGGATGGCTCGTTTTTATGCCGTTATGATCATCACGTTGACAAGATTGACAAGTGTCAAGTTTCCAAGCAATACAACATGTCAAATTTGTGAAGTCAGATATATTTATTGTGTAAAGCTAACAAAGAAAACAGAAGACATCAGTAATGTTGATGACAGAAGATGTAAGTTCTTACTGACATTTGTGTCATATCACACTGAATAGCTGTTTTAAGTTTCACTTTTGTTTTCATAACAGGAGGCTCTGTCAGATTGAGACATGACATGATGTGCACATTAGAGATACATTTCTATACATTGACCAACTTTTGATTTTGTGGCGGCCATGCAGTTATTTTGTTGATGAGCCTATGTATGGGAAACACTGTCCGTCACAGCAGAGCTCGCTTTAGTAACTTTGTCCTTGGTAGCGATGGTAGTTGGCATTAGCGTCAACTGCATAGTACCCGGATGTTACGTAAAACGCATAACCTCCCGCGCAACACTATTTCCCACCAGTGTACTATCCAGTACACCGCCTCTCAGAATTGGCTGTTCCAGACGGTCTCATGATACATACATTGATGGTTTCGTTAGAACTTAGGCCAACTCCAACACTAATAGCAATACAAGTTATCACATAGAGCTTTAAATAGATGTTGATACAACAGCCTGCACCAGCATTGAAATCCTGTGTAAATATATCACCAAAATGAAAGTTTAGATCATGCCTGTAGTCATCCATAGCTGCTACCTGCATCATTTTGTTTAATCTGGACCTAAATACCTTTCTGATACCTGTTCAAAACTGTTTCAATTTTTTTTACCATATGAAAATAACATTGTAAAAATGTGCTTGTTTGGGTGGACCTTGAACATGTTTGCTGGGAAAGCATGAAAGAACCGATAGATAAGATGTGTTGGCGTGAATAGAGCAGAGCAAATATGAGAGACATTCATCAGCAAGGGAGAGGTGTGTATGAGAGAGAGAGAATGTGAATGGATTTTATTTTTGACAATCTGTAATCGTCTTAATTAGTTTTGATAAGTAACACACAGGTGTCATAGCTCCTCACCTCCTCACACTCTAACTCATCTGAGGGGATGCACTTCTGCCCTCCATCCTGTAAAATAAGAACACGTTATGGGAAAGCATCAGAAACTCTTCTCTTTATATTCAGTATTGCTCTGTATTCTTCATCTTTGTCTGCCCACTCACAATGAGGATAATGAACTCTATGATAAGTCCTAATTCATTAAATGGCATATTATTGTGACTCTCATTGTAATTGCAGAATACGGTTATCAAACCGACCTTCCATTCAAAGACATACTGTACAGTATCTGTCATTGTGGCACTGATAAAATAATACGTGTTTTAGTACTGCGTCAGTTTGCTGTAATTATCTCACAGAAGGGAGGAAAATGGTTAAATAGTGCTCTCTAGAGTTAGTTGATACTATTATTGAAATAGTATACAAGTAATGTCGACGTAAACAAAGATGAACACTCACTCATTCGCTCTCTCACACACACACACAAAGTATCTCTCGGTTTCCATTTATCCCTGTCTTCCATCAGCCTCTTTGTCAGCACTTCATTAGCATATCTCCTCCCGTTGCCTGGGTGGGAGAGCCAATCAGATCTTATCGCTTAACGAGAAGGAAGAAAACTATTTTCAGAGAGAGGAAATAATTGAGAGCAGAAAATTTAGTCTGGAAATGCTGCATGCTGGATCATTGCTTTTTTTTGGCATTGCATTTGCATGGGTACATATATAAGGATGTGCACATGTGTAGAATACACACATTTATGCAAGCACATACATGCACACACACATGCATACATCTAAAAGAACAAGGTTGTACTGATCTTTAGACCATGTGGATGGATCATTATCATATTGACTGTTACTGCAGTAATCTCTTCTGACGCTGTACGCCTCTACAGGGTCTATTTCCTATATTGACTGCTCAGCACGGCTTACAGAAAAATGATAGCTATATTCATGTGGGTAAATGATATGATTTGGAAAACAAATGTACAGCACCGGGGCATGGGGTAATATACAGTACAATGCTGTGTGCTGCAAATAGGACACTAGTGCACTGCAACATTAAATGCTTTTCTCCAATGTCTCAATCTTTTTATATCACATCTCTTTCACATCTCTCCACCTCTATCTGTCTGACTGTCTCACTGTTTCATGCCATATAGAGGACAGCAACGCTTACTAGACCAATGACAACAGGATACTGCCTCACTCGCAATTTCAAATTCAAACATGCTTTATTGGCTGTAAAAATAAATAGAAAATTGTTATTGTCACTACTATTGTCACTACTTTAACTTCAAACTATATTTTCCTGTTGTTCGTAACAATGTCAAAATAACTTGGTGAAGCAGTTCGGGCCAAATTGTGAAAAACTATCCCAGCGCCAAATTGCAGCTAAATTGAATGTGAGAAAGCATGTAAGATGAAGGGGACAGTACATTTTCACAAACCAAATCCAGGCAGACCTAAAGTGACCACACCATCTGAAGACCAGTTTATCAAGCTAACATCTTTACAAGACAGAACAGCATCTGCATCCAAGATACAAAGCCAACTAAACAAAGAACACCCTATTCAAGTTAATAAACAGTCAAAAGATGATTGGCAAACTGCGGCCTTAATGGGAGAGTAGCAGTCTCCAAACAAATTATTCAATGATAAAACGTCTTAACGTTTAGCATGGGCCAAGCAATACCTCAATTTCACAGTTGAAGACTGGAAGTCTTCTTTACAGATTAATCAAAGTTTGAACTTTACGGTTGCAATCAGAGCTTATGTGAGGAGACAGCAGCATGAGGTTAATGAAATAGTGCAAAAAACCTACAGGCAAACATGGTGGTGGTATTCAGGTGTGGGGATGTTTCCCCTATTCCAGAGTTTGTGACTTGCACAGGATCAACTACACATTGACCAAAGAAAAGCACCACTCTGTTCTGCAGACGCATGGATGGAGGATTCTTTTTCCAACAGGACAAGGACCCTAAACATGCATCAAAGCTATGCCAGGCCTATTTGAAGTCCAAGGAATGACTTTCCCTCCACAGTCACCAGACCTCAACCCCATTGAACATCTTTGGGAACATTTGAAAAGGAAAAAGGCTAAACAAAATGTAACTTCACAAGCGGGGGCGAAAATCTGATATCAACTTTGAGGGGACAATTACATGACATTTTCTCAAGAGCAATTCCTGAGGGGGACACCAAGGACCGGATCTACTAAAGGTTTGTGTGTGTAGAAACATGTGCAAACTCATAGCACGCGCAAATAAATGTACAAACTGATCTACTAACAGCGCACTGAGGACTGCATCTTTCAAATGTACAAAATAACCTTATAGCCTTATCCAGTTAGTACTTTTGCCTCAATGAATATGCAAAATGGAACGTTTACACGCTATTTTGCACAATACTGGGAGGATAATGCAAATAGATTAATGTAGCACACGCACTCATTAAACACACAAAACCCTCATACTGCTGTCTCCACCACGTTTGCACCTGTTGTTATTTACGCAATCATTCTTAAGTAAACTTTTAGAATGCACACTCAAATTAGTAGTTTATTTGGATCTTAGTAACGTTAGATCCGGCCCCAAGAGTAGTGCATCGAGTGTCTTTCAGACGGTAGACACGAACACTCCAGCTAAGGAACACTACATAGCTAGCAAATGTCAGCTAACTTCTAGCAAACATGACCTGTAATTCAACACAGTGAAAGTGAAGACTGGTGACGATTATAAATGTGTTTTATTGTATTGAGTGGTAGAAGTAACGAGATATGAAAGAGATATCTGACAGACTCACACACACAACTATACCTGCATCATAGGGGGGAGGAAGCGGATCCCCCCTGTCCCCCCTGGGATTTCTGCCTATGTTCACAAGACAATTTCTGGGATGCTCAGAAAGTGTGCTATAATAATGTGGATTCTCAAATTATTGTAGAATCGATGCCAGATAGTCCAAGTCCAAGCTGTGATTAGGGCAAATGTGAACATACCATATATTAAGACATTTTTACTTTCAGCAATAACTGATATTAGTGAAAAGTGATGGTATCTTTGTTTAGAAATATAACTTGACTAAACATTTGTATTAGTGTTTGATAAATGATGACACAAAATAGTTCTTGGTAGTGGACTCAGACTTTTGGACCCTACTGTATATAATGATCATATCTAAACAATACAGATAAATTATGAAGCTCCTAATTTTGGTGTAACAAACAAAAGTTGATTATAATAATTATTATTAGTAGCAGATATTGTACACTAACTCAAAACAACTCTTTGTCAATGTCCCTCATACTGAGCAGCTAGAGGTCAGCAGTCCCTCCCCAAAGAGGATTTGGATTTCCTCCTGGTCTCTTGAGAGGGAAACATTTTCTTATAAAATAACCGTTCATTTTGCTATTCATTATCAACAACTGGTGTAAAACCAACCTATACTCAGTTCATAAAAGCTTTTACATTTGCTGTTCTAAAAAATGCTCTTGTGCACAAGAAGTCATGCAACAGCAGTTTGTTTAGAATCAATAGAAGAAGAAATGTGTTGGTAGTGCAGTGCAAAGAACACCACAGCAATGACCGTTTTGCACCAAAGATCGAGACAACATTTTCTTTATATTGAGGATAACCTCTTAGGACATGTTGCTTACACTGTGGAGTTTTTCACAGTTTAAGGGAAAGGTTACCTCTTTGTCATTCTTACTCGTAATATGGTGACGATATAGTCTTTGATCTTTAATAATGTTTTTCTGTGTCTGGACTGAGGTGACTAAACCTGCACCTAGTGAGAATCTGTCTCTGCGATGCCCAGCCAATTTAAATGGTCAATTTATATGGAATATAGTTATTAATGGAAATCAGCATTTGAAATTCAGCCAGCTTCTCAGAGAGAGAGAGAGAGACTACAGATTTTGCCTAGTGTGTGTATGACCGACTGGACCGAGAACCATGCTGTGTGCTGCCTCCCTGCCTGTATGAGTACCTCCTCTGTGCTTGACCACCGCCTGTCTGATTACCCTTCTCCTGCCACGACCCCCGGATTACCTTAAAGCCTGTTTTGTGTACCAACCCTTTGCCTGGCCTGTGATTATTCTATTGCTACCGTAAAGTGTAAGAGACTAACCATTTTCCTCCCAGAACCAGTAATTGAGCTGTGTGTGGACTGCCGATCTGTTATCTCCGGTCACGTGAACACTCACCTCACCCCAGAGTGTGTCACAATACATAGGTTTTACACTATTTTGGTTTTGGAGTGTTTGTCCAATGTAGCTATGCTCTCTGTCTCACTTAGGTGGCTTTCACACTTACATTGTTTGGTCCTTAGGACCTTTTTCAGAAGTTTGGATGATTTTGACAGGTGTGAACACGTCATGTGGACTCGGGTGCGGACCAAAAAGGTTCCCAGAAATCGCAAAAACACAGGAAATGACGATATGTGCGCAATTATTTGTTCTTTCAGAGCGGGTTGTTTTTAGCCAAATTACAGCAAAGAGGAAAGAGTTTATGACCCTAGCTTGGTTGGTATTGTAATCGCCTAGCCAGTAGTGACGTGGAGTCATTAACGGTCGGTAAGGAGCCACTGTGTTTTATCAAGTGCATGATCAATATTTTACGAAAATGATGCACCTAATGCAGACATACTGTTGACGGGGGAGTTCTGTCTTGTCAACATTTTTGCCAAGTTATTTGACCCATTATATAGATTTTAAGCCTTGAAATCTCACTTGCTAGAGAAAAACCTACCGGCTGCAACGTGCAATGCATCACAATGGATTATGTAATAAAATGAAAAGTCTCCCTGAATACAACGGGGTCATTCAATGGCAAGCTGTAGCATTATAATGTGAAAACACCTCTGAGTGAGCTTGATTTTTGTACTCCTGTCTGTATATCTGTCCAATAGTTCCACTTGAACTGGACCAATACAATGTAGCAAGCTAGCAAACTCTGGTTCAGACTTTTAACGGACTATTAGGTGTGAAAGCGCCCTTAATCTCTTATAAGAAAGCAGACCTATAAAAGTGTGTCTTTAAAAGTCGTTTAAAATATTCAACAGATGATGCTGATCTAATGGCTGATGGGAGGCGGTTCCAGAGGGTGGGAGCTAAGACTGCAAAGGCGCGGTTGCCTTTACTTTTATCTTGAAAAGGGGACAGCCAAAAGTCGTTGATCAGTGGACCTAAGAGGTCTCACTGGGGTGTAATGGGTCAGCAATTCAGTGATGTAATTGGGGGCTAAACCATGTAATGCCTTGTATGTGATAGTGATCATTTTAAAATATATCCTAAAGGCCAGTGCAGGGAGGCCAAGAGACCTGCGCCTGGTCTTAGTCAAGAGCCTCGCAGCTGCATTCCGGGTGTCAGTGGACCAAGATAGTGATGAATTAAGCTGCAGAAAGTTACAAGACATCCACTTTTTGATGGCGGTCAGGCAATAATGCAAAAATGGCTATGTTACTAAGGTCATTAGGCTTAATGTATAAATAAAGCTCTGTATTGTCAGCTTAACATTGATGGGAGATACAATTAAATTCACTGATTATATGGCCCAAGGGAAGCATATACAATGAGAACAATATAGGACCCAGAACTGACCCTTGAGGGACGCCGTATAATAGAGAAGCAGAAGAGGAGATCACCACTGGAGACAGTAAACTCTCTACCTGTCAGATAGGAAGAGAACCACTCTAGAGCCTTCCCTGTTAAACCAAACCATGGTCTAAGTCTGTCTAAGATGTAATGATCAATTGTATTGAATACTGTGCTCAAATAAAGTAGCACTAGGATGGAACATTCACCCGCATCAGCACGCATGAGTATATCATTTGTAACTCTAAGTAAAGTTGGCTCAGTGCTGTGCTGCTGGCGGAATCCTGACTGGAATTTTTCAAATATATTATTACCTTCCACAAGCTCTCGGAGTTGCTTAGCAAAAATTAATTCAAGAACTTTGAAGATGAAAGGTAATTTTGAAATGGGTCTATAGTTCTGTAGTAGAGCTGGATCCAGGTTAGTTTTTTTAAGAGAGGTTGTACAGTGGCTCGCTTAAAATATTCAGGGACACAACCAGAAATCAACGACTTGTTGAATGGAGAGTAAAATGGGACTGATGGCTGACAGGACATCTTTGAGAAATGTTGTGGGAATTATATCCAGAGGACTCGAAGACAGGCGCATATGAGATATTGTATCTAACAGCTCTAGCAGTGAAATTGTTGAACATTGGTACAAGAGAGTAGAATATATTTGACCTAATGACATTTACCTTATCAACAAAAAATAATGAAAATGTTTCACAATCCACAACAGAGTTAACAGGGGTTTCAGACAGCAGATGGTTTATTGAGCTAAACAAAAATCTAGGATTATGCTTATTTGTGTTAAAGTGTGTTGAGTATGGAGCAATTGGGCAAGATATCTCCTCTTCCAGTCAAATAACGTGTCAGTGTATTCAATAATTCATACTTCATAAACCTCTTACATAATGGATAACTATTTATAATGCCCCTTAACATAATGGATGCTTTTCCCCTTTGCCAGGATGTTGGCAGGATGAAGCTAATGTGTGTGGAGGTTAAGAAGAGGATACACTCAAATCTATTCTGGTCAGATCTGCTCATGCTTATCTGCATATATACCCTCTGCCTGTTAGACTATCTGCCTATCTGCCTGTCTGTCTTCCTAGTTTGGCTGCTGAAAGTTGGACCCTTACTCAGTTCGCGGATACAAGACAATACTGTTTCACATTTTATTGTATGTATTGTTGTTGATGTCACGTGCTTAAAAAATATATAATAATAATAATACAATTTATTTGGAGGTGCCTTTCAAGACGCCCAAGGTCACTTTACAGGGCATACTTTTTTTTGGTCAGCAAAGTAAAACAAAACAAACTAAACAAAAATATAATACAGTGAGACACAGGGTACAGTTAAAGTGAGTATGCCAATTTGAACAGGTGGGTTTTGAGCTTGAATGTTGTTATGGAATCAGACTGTTGGATGTGAGGGGGTAGGGAGAAAATTGACCCCATGGTGACGAGGGATTGTGCCCAGGGGGAGGAGATAGATGATGAATAGGAGCGGATCCACTACTGACCCCTGGAGGACACCCAGTGAAACAGCCGAACACCCTGACTTGTGATTCCTTAGCTGTACAAACTGTTGTCTGTCAGTAAGTTATGATGTGAACCAGGAGAGTGCAACACCAGTGATCCCAATGCCAACCAGGCGGCCCAGGAGAAGTGGGTGGGGGATGGTGTCGAATGCAGCGCTGGGGTCGAGGAGGATGAGGATGGTGAGAAGTCCAGAGTCAGCTGCACGGAGGAGGTCGTTGGTGTGGTTACTGTGTTTTGGGCGGAAACCAGATTGAAAGGGTTCATGCAGATTGTTTATGTCAAGGTGGGACTAAAGCTGTGCAGCAACCACCCTCTCAAGAGTTTTGGAAATGAAGGGAAGGTTGGAGATGGGCCTGTAATGGTTTAGGTCGGCTGGGTCAGCACCGGGTATTTTGAGAATGGGAGTGATTGTAGCCAGTTTGAGAGTGGGGGGTACAATTCCAGAGGTGAGGGAGGAGTTAATTATGTCAGTGATCATTGGTGATATGGACAGCAGATAGGCTTTGATGAGGGTGGTGGGAAGAGGATCAAGCTGACAGGTGGCTTTAAGGATGATGCAAAAAAGCGTCTTTGAGTACTGAGAAAAGCGCTATACAAATAAAATGTATTATTATTATTGTTATTATTATTTCAGTGCATATTCTTTCCATTCAATGTGGCTCAGGCAGAAAAGGCACATGTCCTATACAGACAAGCTCACCTGTAGGTTGGCACAAGTAGAAAACACACAAGCACTGGCCATGGGTTTGACAGCATTGCCATGTAGAGAAGGAGCAGGTTTGGAGATGATTGGCGGCTGGGCGGGTGGGAAGAAAGTGGCCAGTGGCTCGGTTACAGGAAGAGTCCCTCCTTCTGAGTCATAGCCAAATGCCTGGATGGCATTTTCTGTGGAAAGATATGGGAAAATGGAGGTAGGGAGGGAGAAGAATCAGCATGGGAGAGAAAATTAGTAAAGGCAGAGAGGAAGCAGGGTATAAGGTTATATCATTATTAGGCCCCCTTTACATCTGCCATTAACATGCATCTCATATCCGGATTGTGTCTAGATCTGATGTAGCTGGATTATATTTATTGTATATCTGGCATTAAAATGGCTCTCAGGTATACACAATGATATCAGATTGATCTTTTCCTCATGAAAATGCAGACTGTCACGCACATCACTTCCTCTCATAATATTTACATCCTTTAAAATTGACAGTAAACATCTTGCTTGTTCCTCGTCCACCAGTATCTTGACAATCAATTCGTATGCCACATTCTTGTGCTGGTGGGAATGTCCGACATCTGGGACGTCCTAGTAAATTGCTAAACAGCATTGCTTTCTGACAAAACCTAATTTGTCCACTATGTTGACAAGGTTAAAGGTTATCATCGTGTCATGACTCAGAAAATTAGGTAGCAAAATGTTCTCTGTCTTCCAACTACATCATCTGACTTTCAATAGCATTCATGTGAAATTTGCAAGTAGGAAATACATTTTTCTGATATATCCAATAGTATGCAGGATTAATATCCAAGCTGACCTGCTGCCTGTTTGTCATGTGCTTCCTGGTTGGATCTGTGTGCAAATGTTTATTTCCATTTGCGTAGTTGCTATATATGGACTGAAGATGCATTGCATTTATACATTGCTGTTAATGTGTCTAAAAAAGACAAAAAAGGCCAAATGCCTCTCTGACCACCTCAAGAGGTGGGTTGGATGATTGGATCTTGGATGCGTCTTAGTTTATATTGGTATGGTGGTCATTCTACTGCAACAGCACAGATTTTGCACAGATGGATATACATGCATAAGACACATACAAGAGAGGAGAGAGTGTTTGTTTGAGGGAGGAGATGGATATGTGATATTGTAGCTGGGTTAGCGTTATTTAAAGAGAACACCTTGGGATCTATTACACAGTCTTTTTTTCACCCAAACTGCTGTGCATCAAATACACTTCGCTTCACACTGTAATACGCACACACACACACACACACTCACACACACACACACACACACACACACACACACACACACTAGCACCCCCACTTCCTCAGGTTTTCTCATGTGTCACACTGTTTTCGAGTCCGCAAGCAACAACAACTAACCAGCTAACTCATTAAGTTAGCTGGTAGCAGCTATTCCATCAATGAAAATACAATCTAAATTGCAAGAGGATTTTGGTTTAGCAATATCAGAGGCATGCACTAAACCACGCCCCCCACATCCACGGCTACAACCCATTGATGTGATTGGTCGAAGTTTTCATTCTGTTTGGAAGCTTCCTATTGCAGTTGTTGTCAGTGGTTTCAGACAGGCTCTCCTGGAGCAAGGTTACAGTCCTTAAAGAAGTGGGTAATGTGTACTCATTTTGGAAGATTTTCCTCGTCTTTCAATCTTTGTGTCTACATGGTCCTCATAAGTATAGAAATGCAAGAACACACAAACACACGCTCATACAAAAACAACTCACTGAGGCAGGTGTTGTGTGTGAAGTCCCGATGGAAAGCATCACACTCATGCTCCTGATTGCCAGTGCCCCTGCAGGTACACCAAAGGCTGATGGTAATGTTGGAAGGACTGCTGTCACTGTAGTTAGGAGTTACTTCCGAGCCTGAGACCAAGGGAACCCAGAGAGAGAGCAGGAAGGAGTTAATGGTGGGGAGGAATATAAATGAGTATAAAGATTGACAGGGAAGTAAGTGAAAGAAGATTTTAGCAAATTGTGAAATTGAATCACTGGATGATTTCAAGCAGCCAGCAATCTGTCTGTCCAATCAACTGATAATTTGCAAAGATATTTGAACCGAAGACATTGCTTTCAGCATAACCGGCTAACTAATATATTATTATTAAAGACACCCAAATAACTATTATTATTAAATATATTTTGCTTAACTTACCAATGAGGCCAACATAGGCCATGAGGCAGCCGTGGTAGTTGTCATGTGGGCAGCTGGTGACAGTATGAGATGTTACCTGGCAATTCATGTGGAAATCAGCCAGCCGAGACCTACAGCAGAGTAACAGAATAACAATACATCTGTCAGTATCAGATCCAAAACATATTATACTGAGAACTCTGCGTTTTCAGCATGCATGCTTTTAAAGCATGATTGGCAGTACACATGACGCATATGTTAATGCATGAGAAACTGTCACAACCAATACGCTGTAGAGCTGCTTGGCTTAATCTACCGCCTGTCCAAATTCTGTTTCACTATCCTGTTCACTCTCTTCTCTTTCTTTATCTCTATTTTGTAACTCTCTCTGCCACTCCATTTTTCTTACATGCTTCCACATCCTTTCTGTCTTGATTAAAGTAATTGCAGGATATAGTCAAGGCATGTGTGAGAAAAATAATGAGAGAGAGAGGGGGAGAGGGAGACAGAGAGACAAAAGTAGGAGAAACAGGGTGAGAGATTTCACATGATTATCAGCAGGGTGACAGAAATGTGTGATTCCATCGCTGTGAGATTGTATGACAGACACTGTCCACCTGTATGTGTTTGTGTGTGTGTGTGCGTGCATGACTCTTGCGGGAAGTGACTTTGGTCAATAATGACCAAAACAACAAGACATAAAAACACATTTTTCCCACGTGACTCTCATGAACAGTTGAAGTGTTACATTCACAGATACTCTGGATTCATATGAATATACATATTGTGGCAGACGGAGGGATGTTAGGAGAGGAGAGGAAAAGGAGGGGAGGTACGTGCTGTTCCCCACGTGGACCCTAAAGCCCAGAGACGGCCGTCCGCCCCAATCAGCGATAGATGGGAGACAGCTGAGGAGTGTCGGGCAGGGCCAATGGGAATAGAGAGCGGCAGGGTTTAAAAGGGAAGAGGAAATAGAGGAAGGGGTGTGTGACCCATGGAAGGAGTTGGAGGAGAAGCACGAAATATGTTGATCAGTGGCGAGCGGTGACCTCTGGAGCTGGGAATGCTACTACCCCCCATTTTCTACAACTGTATGCCCTACTTGCGTTTCAATTGCGCTCTGTCCAGGATCTTCCCCTCTTTAGTGCTATAAATTTGGGTGGGAAAGTCTCGCTTGCTTGCAAAAACGATTACTTCAATGATAAATTATTTAGGTGTGTGTGTGTGTGTGGGGGGGGTATTTAGGTTATCGAAAGTGCCCATATTATCTGAGTATAGAATTTATTCAGAGATAATATTTTAGGTCAGTGCAGTATGTTTTCTCTCTCCCGTTTGATGATTAGGTTAGATTAATCTGATACCTGTGGGGAAAGGAGCAAGCTCAGGCTGGATTTGATCAAGTGGTTGCAGAGGGAGCGGATTTAATCACTCTACTATCTCTGGGCTCTTTCCTGCTTTCTTTCATTCTGCCATCATCTCTTTCTGACCTTGATTTGTCAGTAGCACTACCCCAGCCATATCAGCTCTCATACAATTTAAGCACATTGTTAGAAGATCAGGTACTGTGCTTCCTCATTTTCAGTGCTGGCACTAGCTAATATTTTGATCAGTTATTATTTTGAAAATAACTTCCAAAATGTAAGTATCGACAGGACACAGTTTGCATCAGGGAGACTTGATCGAATTGACCGTTGAAACTCTATAAACTGTAAATGTATGTCTGGTGTGGTTTCATATACATGGATTAAAGGACTACACTGACTTTTGTGGAAACTGACCTGTAAGTCAATTAACATTTATTATTCAAGGATTTCAAGGATCCTTCTCTTTTTGTAATAACATAATATCAGATCCCAACAGACTATCCTTGCCCCTCTTATGCTGAGGACACATTACACCTTTTTCAAGCCCGATTTGGTGCCATTTTTAGAGTCTACGGTAGTCCAGGGTAGTCGTGATGTATAGTCGCAGCTGTAATCGTTATGTGTGTGGGAGTGAAATGTCTCTCAAAATATTGTAGAAAAAGACATTCTCACAAGAGAAATGCATCTGCTTATTGTCAGTCTTGTCTATGGTCTTTAGATTTGTGCTCCTCAACGACAGCCCTCGTTATGTGTGTGCATCACAAGAGACTGAAAATCTGCAAATTTCAGTTGTTAAATGTGTGCAGCTCAAACTTGTCATCATGTTATGATTGGAAAAATCTTTGAATGTGTCCCCCTCTTAGGTTCCTGGGCATTGAGCACATTGTACTTCCTAAAGGGGCGATCTAGACAGAAGATTATGCCAGAGAGCTTTTTGGGATCTATAGCCTGGATACACTCCAACCTATCAGCTTAAATGAAAAGTTCAATATGAGAGTTATGCTTTGATATGTGAAATTTGCTTTGGATTATGCACCATGTAGTATGACGGCTTCTGTCTGATTTTTACATAGCATTCTTAAAATGGCATTTTCCATTTTGGTATATATATATATATATATATATATTGTATATACAATTTAGTGTTAACTGGATTTATGTCTCTTAACACAGTGTCTCCTACTCTGTGTTGTAGTACTCTATTACTAGGTTTACAATTGCCTTTTTACCATTTTTTAGTTACACAGATTTTTTTTGCATATGGCTAATTAAGATAATATTATGTTGACCATTTTATGAAACAATATGTCCACATGCTTCCATCATATGTTAAGGACTCCACTGACATCAACAACATATCAGTACTTAAATACCTGCTTGGTGACCTTATCTTACTTACCCTGGATGTAAAATACTTTTCACATGAGAGAGGATTAGAGGCTTTATGCTTCTTCCTTCAAGATCGCTCTGATGATCTTCCACCTAGTGCATTTATTTGTGAGCCAGCTTCTGTGGTCCTTAAGCTTAATTACTTCTCCTTTATTGGGGAGTTTTTTCTGCATTTCAAGGGCACATCCATGGGTTCTACTTTTGCTCCAGATTATGCTAATCTTTACATTGTTTTGACACAATTTTGTATTCAGCCCTGAAAGAAATCCCATTGGTCATAAAATGTTTAAATGGTACAGATATTTAGATTATGTGTTTTTCTTGTTTTTTTATTTAATTTTGTGTCACATGACAGATACACATATGTTTTGCATATGGCTAATTAAGAGAATATAAAACTGTATTATTGTAGTGTTCTTTGTTTTCCAGAGTATGCCTTGAAGAAGGTCTTTTGAGACTAAAAGCTCGCTCATAAATGAAATTCTGCATGAATTCTGAGGATCTTGTCTGACTCCTGACCTTAGCTAAGCCTTGAGCCGGGTGAGTGGTGGTTGTACATTCAGTAAAATCCAACACCAACTCTGGATGACTAAAAGATCTATCATATTAGATAATGCTAGTTACCTACAGGCACTTGACATACTGTATGCTAATGCATTAGTATATAACCCTAACCCTCTGGTGTGGAGAAGGCGGTCTTCTCCCGGTCCCGCGGGGCCAGGGGTACCTGCCATTACCCCTTGGTGAGGTCCAGGGTGATGATGTAGCGGGCATTTCCCAACCGTTCGATCAGCTCATCCACCCTGGGCATTGGGTAGACGTCAAACTTGGATATGTCGTTCAGGGGCCGAAAGTCATTACAGAACTGGACGCTCCCATCTGGTTTCTGCACCAGCACGATGTGGCTGTTCCACTCGATATGGGACTCCTCAATCACGCTGTAACCTCGTGGTGGACTGCCTCCTTCCTGGCCTCGGGGATCCGGTAGGGTCTCCGGTTCACTTTTTTCCCTGGCTCGGTCATGATGCGGTGTTGGATGAGGTCGGTGTGGCCTGCCTCCATGGAGAAAACGTTGCGGTGACGGTCTACCAACTCTCTCAGGTCCTGCTGCTGGGATTCGGACAGCTGCCAAGCTCTATCACCTCGTACGGCCCATGCCACTTGGCTAGGAACTTGCACTCGGAGGTGGGAACCAGCACAAGCACTCGGTCGCCGGGGTTGAACGTCCTGAGCTGGGCTTGCCAATTGTAGACCCTCTCTTGGTCGGCTTGTGCGGTCGCCGTGTGCTCCCGCACCATGGGCCAGAGCAGCGCCATTCGTAACTGGATCTCCTTGACCTGCTCCACTATCGTCTGAAGCAGCGAGGATTGCTGCTCCCAGGCCTCCTTTGCCAGGTCTATTAGCCCCCGGGCCTCCTTCTGTACAGGAGCTCGAACGGGGAGAAGCCGGTGGAGGCCTGGGGTACCTCCCGGATGGCGAAGAGCAAGTACAGCAGCAGCTGGTCCCAATCCCTCCTGTCCACCTCGATGACCTTCCACAACATCTGTTTCAGAGTTTGGTTGAACCTTTCGACCAGCTTATCCATCTGTGGATGATACACGGATGTCTGGATGGGTGTGATGTTCATCATTTTGTACGGATCCCTTAAATATTTTAACCTGGGAGAAAGCAGGAGTGGCTGAACAGTTTTTTGTATAATGTGTGTATATGGTGTTAAAATTGTGGGAGTTATTAAAGTTAAAGAAATATATAAAAACATTAGTTTTCAGCTAGTGTCAAACAAATGTCCATATTACATTACATTACAGCATTTAGCAGACGCTTTTTATCCAAAGCGACTTACATGTCATACCGTTGGCGGAGGCAGCCATGCAAGGTACCAACCTGCTCAACGGGAGCCATTTGGGGTTATGTGTCTTGCTCAAGGACACTACGACAAAAAAAATGTCCCTGGAGGAGCTGGACTTGAACCGCCGTCCTTGCAGTTGCGGGGCGGGAACTCCTGAGCTACTGCCGCCCCCAATCTTGAAAATGATGAAGTGTACCCCTTACATATTTTAGTTAGGGCAGTTTAATTATGGGCATGTTTTGTAAATCACCCACTCTAGATGGCCTGCATTGAGTCCCATTATAAAGCTATGATATCTCAAAAAGTATAAAAAATAACAAAAAGCTGAAAATGAGTGATAAAGTACTAAAAGAGTTGATCCACTTAAAGTGTAAATAAAGTTTCTAGCTTAAGGTATAAAATAGTACTTTGAGTTAAAAGAGGGCTGGGTTTGAGCATTCTGCCCATAGACTTCCATTATTAAAACATTTGATAAAAAGTTACATATTTAAGTATAAAGTATAAAATATATGAAAAAAGTGGAATAATTCCAATAATGTCCTAAAGAAGCTGAAAATTTGGAGTTTGAAAAAAGTTTCTAGCTTAAAGTATGTGGAAGTAGTTGAAAAAAGTATGGAATAATAATAATAAATAAACCCAACAATATTATAAATGTGATTGCTGAGTCAGTAATCACTCAATTCCAGTAAGGATGAGTGAGTCCAAATGGCCATTTTAGTGACTGGCAGATATTATAAATTCAGACTGAGGTATATACAGATACAAACTGGTGTAACGGAATCTCATTCAATGATCTGAATATAGATATGTGCATTCATTTAAAAATACACATTCAGTTCATATATGATATATATGTGGGTTTGGTCAGACTGTCATATATGGATAACGGATGGAGGGAAATGCTCTCTCCGTCTCTCTCTCTCGCTGATCCTGACTTGTCAGTCATGGTGTAAAAGAAAGATTCCTCGGGTGTTATTCAATTATCATGTCTGCATTAGCAGGGGAAACAAAACACATCTTTCTCTTTTCCTTTCTTGTTCGTCCATCATAGTTGATGATGACCATGGCACGTCTCATTGTGTTGGGTTTTGGTGAGTGCGCATATGGCTGAACAAACCAATTTGAGCCTGAAATTCTCTGTGACACACTGGACAGGTCAGAGAGGATGTGGAGCTCTGAGGTGCAGCCACAAGTCTTTCTTTGGCAGATTTGCGCCGCTGCCTCTTCAACATAGCACAGGAGCTGCTCCTGCTCTCACAGAGGACTGCACCTTCCTGGACATTTCTTCTCCAGGCAGGTCGGTCCTGAGCTAAGGGTTCCCAGCTTTTCAGGTGAAATCCAAAGCTCCTCAAGGAGGCTTTCAGGGTATCCATGTAGTACTGTTTGGGGCCACCTTGCGCTCGCTTGCCATTTGTCAGCTAAAAGAAAACTTGTTTTGGCAGTCTCGTGCATGGCATTCTGGTCACATAGCCAGTCCATCTGAGCTGTGCCTTTGCAACCAGGGTGGGGATGCTGGGAATATTGGCCTTGCTGAGTACTTCAGTGTCAGGGATTCTGTCCTGCCACTTGATCCTCAGCAGTTTCCTCAGATAGCTCAGGTGGAGGTGGTTCAATTTCCTGGAATGGCGCTGGTAGGCTGTCCAGGCTTCGCACCCATACAGAAGAGTTGGCAATACGACAGCTTGGTAGACCCTCAGTTTTGTCTCCTGCTTGATGGCTATCCTTACCCACACCGAGTCACGTAGACATCCAAAGGATGCACTGGCCTTGGCATTGGCAATCCTGATGATAACTGCACTGGCCTTGGCATTAGCAATCCTGATTATAACTGCACTGGCCTTGGCAATCCTGATGTTAACTGCACTGGCCTTGGCATTGGCAATCCTGATGATAACTGCACTGGCCTTGGCAATCCTGATGTTAACTGCACTGGCCTTGGCAATCCTGATGATAACTGCACTGGCCTTGGCATTGGCAATCCTGATGATAACTGCACTGGCCTTTGCAATCCTAATGATAACTGCACTGGCATTGGCAATCCTGATGATAACTGCACTGGCCTTTGCAATCCTAATGATAACTGCACTGGCCTTGGCAATCCTGATGATAACTGCACTGGTCTTGGCAATCCTGATGTTAACACATAACAAAACACACATACACACACACACATACAAATGAAATAATATGGAAATGTCCAAACTGACACAGGTAACCGTGACAATTAATTTAGTTATAAATAACTGAGTCCACCTACCTTCCTAGTATGGTAGAGAAAGTTAGAGAAAAAGGTTTAGGAGTGAAGAAGCAAGGCAGGGCAAATGGAGAAATTGACGTTTTTGAGCAGGGCACTAAAACGTTAACAACTTCAGCAGCACTGCTCTGCAGTTTATTCAACATTCTAACTGTTCGCAGGGATAATATATCTCCAAGGTTAAGATCTAACTATCTTGTGCAAATACAACACAGAAAGTTTACATTTGTTTGGGATATTAACTTATCTAGCAGGTATTGTTGTGGACCTGTACATGCCACCAATCTGTGCTTTATATATAGTGTGATTGTAGTATGTTCCACATACTTTAAAAATAAATTACACATATTAACACATACTAAGGTATTTAAACAGATACTATCTTTAATTGCAATGCACATGTGGTTAGTTATCTTACGGCCCTCCTATCTGTGCATTTGTGTGTGTGTGTGTGTGTGTGTGTGTGTGTGTGTGTGTGTGTGTGTGTGTGTGGTGTGTGTGTGTGTATCTGCGTGAGTGTGTCTTTATGTCTGTGTTTGGTGATTAGGTGTTTTGTTTTGTCTTGATGTTCTCTTTAATTAACAGTCCCTGAGTGGTACTGCTGATTTGCATATTTACATATTTGCATAGCTTATGAGTTACTGGTTGTCTGTCCCAATCAGCATCAGGAGAGATTGCCCTTGGTTACATTGCTTTCTGCTCTCTTTCTTTAACCTTTGCTTGCCTATTTCTCCAGAAAAATTAATCTCTCTCTCCTCATCAATGCTTGCTTCCTGTAAACCAACCAGACACATTCAGAGGAGCATACAGAAAATTAGATGAATCAGGAACTACTGTTGTGTAGTGCATACACTAACACACACATGCACACACACAGAGTTGCATTGCTGGTGTCCTCTGTGACCTAGAGAAAAGAGGCAGCTATTTCCATCATGCCACAGACTCACCTCACTGACCAAGTAATGGAGTGCTGCAGTTGCTAGATTGGCTTCCTCACCTTAAATCACCACTCAACAGCTGCTGGTGGATTTAGAAAAGCAGTTAAGCACACCATGCATCAGTGCACAAGTGTGTGTGTTTGCATACATACCACTGCCATTAGTTTAAGGGTTTGTTTGAATCATTCCCTTTGCTCTGCCTTTAATCTCTGTTTGATGGGGGTCATACACAGGAACATGGATTGCTTGATACTCATAAACCTACACATCGATGTGTCCTGCTTGATATTAAGCCTGCAATAAGTCTATTGGAAATAAGCTGTGATGTTCAGCCACCCGCATATTACATTGTATGACTCTGCTGAAGGTCTGCACTGGCAGGATTTCTTCATCCCTCACCTGCCCACACCTCCCTAGAAATCCTACAAGGATTACAATTGGACAAACAGAAAAAATGGTTTACTGTGTTTAACCAATTGAATGACATCTGACAGTCCCAGTGATTGTATTTTTCATGTAAGGCACTTAATGTGAAACTATAACCTCCATCTAGTATAAAATGTGCAGTTTATAAACAGATAGATGAGATAGTCAAGCATAAGGACATAATCATTTTATAATAATGGCAAAATAGCATTGGTCAAAAGAAAAATCAAGAAAGGGAAGGAATACAATCAGTCAACACAAACACAAAAATCTCCTGGTTCTGTATCAAAGTCCGAATTTGAGGTTTAACTTGACAGACTTTTGACAGCCTGTGCACAACTTCTTATGTAGGACTATAGGAAGAACAGTCTCAAGTTGTTTGATCAATCTTTGCTGAGCCTGTGGGGCTGGATCTACTAAGATCCCAAATAAAGGGTACTAATTTGCGTGTGCATTCTAAAAGTTTGTGGGTGTGGTTGATGGACGTTTTACGGGTGATTTGCTAAGAATAACAACAGGTGCATACGTGGTGGAGACAGCAGTATTTACATGAGGGTTTTGTGTGAGTTTGGACCGGCAACAGAACTGCAAGCGCAAAATGACATTTGAGCCTATAGAATTAGAAGGTTCAAATAGGCTACAATAAATGTTAGAGCTGTAATAGATTGTTTTGTCACTGCAGTAATGTGTTTTTCAGAATGAATGTGGGCTTAACACAATTAGAAATTATTGAGAAAGTGATTTCATTCATCTTTTTTCAATAGATGTTGATTTCTTTACACATGCAGGGCTTTTGCACCTTCCCTTGAAACGTATTAAATAAAGACACAGTCTCCGTCAACAAAATTGCGTTGAGGTTTGATAGATCACAGTGTGCAACATTAATCTATTTACATTTTCTCCTCGCAGTATTGTGCAAAATAGCATGTAAACGCCCCATCTTGCATATTCATTGAGGCAAAAGTGCTAACTGGATAAGGCGTGTTATTTTGTACATTTGAAAGAAGAAGTCCTCAGTGCGTGCTGTCAGTAGATCAGTTTGTACATTTATTTGCGCGTCCTTTGAGTTTGCACACGTTTTGACACAGGCAAAACTTTAGTAGAGCCGGCCCTATGTGCCCTAACTAAGCTTGTGTATAGATAAGTGAGCTGACAATGTTTTTACAGTGCCAGAAATGCTGGTAGCTGTATCATAAACACAATACTCCAAATCAGTACAGTTCTAAGAGCACAGTAAATACTTCCAACACAAGTTAATGATCCAATTAAACAAACCAAAATATTCCTCAACACTATTTATTTGTGTGTCCACAGATTGTTCTACTATTGTTGTCTAAGGGCACAATTATTGAACATTTGTATTAGCCCTTCATTCATTTCTATGAGGACTTTATCAACTAGTATTTGTAATATTATAGAGGTCTTCCTACTTACAGTTTCCTTTTCTCTGACAGTGCCATGTTTTGGTAAATCCACATCCACATTAAACACTCACCATCAGAAACCGGAATGAGTCTCAGACTTTTATATAATTGTATACAACTACAATACAATGGCCTGTCTCTAATAAAGGCCGGGTGCGCTATGCTGTTTAAACAAATACACGCCCGCTATTATTGGACATTTTACGAGTATGATCAATGTAACAGTAGCTAGCTACCTCTAAATATAGATCTGCCTGGGGATACATTAATTCACTTGTGGCAGTCTGGTTACGTTTGATGGGTAGACTTCCTTTTTGTTTGAACAAAATCACTTACAAGGTATCTGTCACAGGACTAGCATATGGTCCTAGCAGTCACCAGTCACAACCTACCAGCCAGTAGACTCACTGAGGATGCAACTCATGTGCTACAAAGATGGAATCTGGGAAACGTAGTCCAATAGCAAGCAAAATAATTAGGATGAATTAAACTGTTAACTTCATTTCCCAAATTCATAGTTTAGTATATGCAATGGTTCAGACGACTGAACCAGATACATAGGAGGGACATAAACAAAAACCTTCAAAAAGTGTTGTGTTTATGTGTGAATTATTTCAATATATTTTCAATTACAATTTTTATTTAGAATTAATGTACATTGGGGGGACAACTTCATGTTTTTCAGAAGTTGGAGGTGACTCCGACCAGCACGGGATCTGCGCCCATGTCCTAACTTCCTATTCGGCATGGTAGCAAACATTACCCGAAAATGCTCCCCTGTACTTAACTCATTTACAGCTAATTATTTTCTAACATTCTTTACAAAGAAAATGTATTGTATTAGAGATAAGATCATAAATGCACTATGTAATGGGGGTTCAGAACAATCTCAACGAGCATCTGGTGCCCTGGAGACCACCAGCGTACTCATGCAATTTGAGACGATCTCCCTAGATACTTATCTCCCCTTTATCTCTAAAGTCTTGAAAGGAATAGTAGCTATCCAATTAACTGACTATCTGTCTTGCAATAGTCTTTTTGAACCTTCTCAATTTGGCTTCAGGTCTCTCCATAGCACCGCGACCACTCTCACAAATTCAAATGAATGAATATAGCCGCAAAGGAAGGGTTCAATTGAAATTGTCAAATGTTTTCTAATGTTCCAAGATTCAAGCTGCAGTATTGAAAAAATATTGAAATCACTTATATGCATCCAACATTGGGATTACAATGCAGTGAAGGATAAATACATGCAAGGTCCAGGAGCCAAGGTCCTAGGGAGGCAACACTAAAACACTGAGCCACTCACCAACACTATGTGCTAATAGCATATGTAGTGTAGCAGACGGAGGTCTTTTAGGAGGGGCGGTGCAGGCCGTTTCCTGCAAGGGGCGCTAGAGCCCAGAGATGGCCGTCCGCCCCAATCAGCAGCAGATAGGAGACAGCTGAGCCTGTTAGGACGATCGAGCAGGGCCAATGGGGAAAGAGAGCGGCAGGCTTCAAATAGAGGGAGAGAAGGCAGAGAGGGGTGTGTGACCCATGGAGGGAGTAATAAAGAGAGAGAGCGGAGTGAGGAACGAGCGAGGATGGAGACGAAGGCGTATGGCTAACCGGACTGAGAGCCCTGCTGTGTGCTGGATCCCTGCCTGTCTGAGAGCCCCCTTTGGTACCGACCCCTGCCTGTTCACCGACTCTTCTCCTGCCATAACCCCTGGACTCTGGAGTAAAATATCGACCCCTAGAACGGACTACGACTACCCCCGCAGTGACATTCCGAATCAGTGACTGACCCCGTGCCAGCCGGAAACAGGTATTCAGTCGCTGTTTCCGGTATTTCGCCGGGTGGACAATCCCTTTCTGAGCTCCGGCTCAGTGGACACTCGTTCAACCCCTGAGTGTGCCACAGTAGCAAATTCAAGAGATCTGATTTAGCACAAAATGTCATTTTGCAAAACGGTATACCCTATCTATCATGTACTATCTCAATGGAAATGTGGAAAGATTATTAAAAAAATACAACTTGTTAGCCAATTTTAGTGGAGGCTGAATTGTTTTGTGTTATACAATGACACAATTAATCAATCATATAGCCCTTTCATACAAGCATGTCTCAAAGGGTTTTACATTGCTTCATATATACTACGTCATCATATACATACCACATATATGTCATATACTGTACATACTACACCAGATACACTACAATACATCATATACCATACTGCACACAAACACATCTATGGGCAATTTAGAGTCTTGGGTTCACCTGACCTGCATTTCTTTGGACTGTGGGAGGAAACCCACGCAAACATGTCAAGAACATGTCAACTCCACACAGAGGGGACCGGGGCGGAGATTCGAAACTGAAGGATTATGCTTATTATTATGGTACAGACCGTGACAACAACAGTGTCAAGATAACCAACACTCATACACTAGAGACGTAAACACATTATCTTAAGATGACTTGCCATAAACTGGCCAATTGCGTTATGCCCAACCCTTGTACGGGGCGTGCCCAGCCCGAGAAGAACATGTCTGAACACGGAAGTCTCAGGCACTCTCCTGGGGGCTACTGACCCAGGGGAGTCCAGTGCTGAGCATTACTTCTGAAACCTGAAACCTTGAATAAATATACCCAGAAAGAGAGAACTTGTTTACTATTATTAAGTGACCGACAGTAGAATAAAAGCTTAGGGGACACAGAACCTAGAGCCTAACAATTTGGTGCCGTGACCCGGATTCTGCTTGGTCAAGAAAAATCATCTTTATTGTGCTTTTCTGACGGACCACCGATTCTCGCCCAGCGACCGAGCTCAAAAGAAAAAGGTAAGCAGAAAGCCTTTCTATTTCTGCCAGACCTCGGTCTGTTCGTCGTTTGGGCGGAGATCGTGGTTCGGATGAAAAATACTCCTAAAAACTTCTGTGAGTACTCTTATACACAAGAGCTAAATTTTAATGGTTGAAGGATGTTCACATGTAATGTTATAAACACATAGTCAACCAAGATAGGGAAAAAGGGTTGTTGCGTGATAGTTACTGTGAATTTGGTAATCACGTCTGGGACCGGCTGAACCGTAAAAGCGTTTGGTGCCACAAATTTAGGAAACACATATAGAAAAGAAGGGTCAGGGACCCCATTTTAAAGTTACAAAAGGGAATAATAACGCAGGGAAAGGTTTGTTGTTTTTCATTG